>VYZT01052200.1:0-34880 GCA_013400735.1 Pomatostomus ruficeps
ATGCCTGATTTTTTATGATCTCAGATAGATATGGAATGCTTGAGAAAGAAACAGGATGTTGTATATACTGCAAAGCTCCTCCTCTTTCTACAGAAATTGTAGTATTTGAATAACTACACTATTGCCTTCAACAGCTTTGAGTTACAAAGAGCTGTCAGCGTGCAGGCCATACCCTGTGTGGATTTGCTCTTGTCATTTACAAGACAGGCATTATAAAGATTCAGCAAATATTTTTTTGCTCTCCTACATCTGTATTGCTACAAGTATCAGAACTTTCCTTGGAATGAGTAAACTCAGAAAAGTAATGTGATTCCTCTCGGTGTGCTTGGTTAATTCTGATAATTTAACAAGTTAACGCACTGTTTTGCAATTACTGTTGCGTAAAGATTCTAAGTCTGGACCGATGTTTTAATCACTAAAGAAATTCAAAAGCACACACATATTTTACACCAACTTGAGCATGATTAATATTTCTGTAGGACTTGTTTATGTAGCTGGAAATAGTCAAGTGTACCAAATCACTTCAGTAGTGAATATTTGTTAAATGGAGACCAACAGGACTTGCTCCACTAATGGCAGTTGTCCTTACAATTTGCACCATTTGGAGATAGCTTCTGTCTAAAAGGAACTTTAATTAACATATCCTTTGTAATTAATGTTGTTAAATGTTAGTCTTTATGAAAGTCCCTAGGTGTTTCTCTTGGGAACATATCAAAAAGAGCAAATCTGGTATGAAAGAAAACACTGTGTCAGTTACTTTCTTAAATCTCTGATGTTGTCTATAAACTGTAGCTGAACATTTCATGGACAAGTCATCAAACATACATTTATGAAACTTTATACTTAAGCTGTTGCCTAATTTTAAGTATATATAAAAGTCCCTTTAATCACAAATCAGCAACCCTTTCTCCTTGACTGTACAAAATGCCTACAGGTACATCATTGGATTTTCTCTGTATAGATTATTTAGTGTGATTCCTGGTATAAGAAGTTGTATTGCAAATCCCAAAGTAGAGCTGGATGGAAATCTGATCATTGATTTCATAATAATGCCATGATTTGGAATAGTTCCATTCCTAAAAGCAATTAAGAAATGTACCCCAGTGAAATGAAGGGCTGAACAAACAGTAATGAAGACTAAACTAAGTCCTTCCTTTGAAAGGAAAATAAAATTAATTCCAACTTTGATTTGTATCCTGCACTACAAAATCATAGAATTTGAAGCTATAAAATAGCCTATTATTTTAAACAAAACACTTAATGTTTTTAGAAGGTTCAACTTCTCTATGTTCCTGGAGAGAATTTTTGAAAAATTCAACCTGTTCATGCAAAAAATTATTAGCTTTCAGCAAAAGGTATTTTTCCAGAAGTAAACCTAAATTCTTAGTCACTTGGTTTAAAGTTCTGTCTCCAGGAATATTGTCTAGGAGGAAAAAATTCAATTCATTAAAAATTCACCATAAAATTTAGCAAGCTGGTACACTGCTCTTCTTTACTTTCCTGTGCTAAGTAATTTACCTTGTTTCTATTACTATTTTATCTAAGTTTGATCTCTCAGGTTTTTTTATTTCAAGCCAAGTTTTCTGGTGGAAAGACAGGAGGAGACAGCAGAACAAGCCATAATATTTATATAATTGCCTTCTTGATGCCATTATTACTGTTCATCTCATTATTACTGTTATTATTTATTATTTTTATTATTAATAATGTTAATAATAACAATACCCATAACAACAGCAATGAAATGTATCTGGACATTTGGCCAATTCAATCTACTCCATATAAAGTGATTTTTAAGTAATAATGAGATGAAAAGAAGAAGCATTTAGAAGACCACCTGTTTCTTTCAAATCTTATCCAGACCTCTTGAGTCATCAAAATGGATCCGGAAATATTATCAGAATGTACTCTCTAGTGCAATTTGCAATCAAACCTGAATGTAACATCACCATTAATTAGGAACTTTCATATGATAGCATTTCTGGGTTTGAGAATGCTGTGTGAGATTAAAAAAGTATTTGGTAGTTAGTATTTTTAATATCTATGATCTCCATATTTTAGTAAAGGACTTGGGAAACAAAGGTTTTTATCAATACCCTTTTTCTTGGATGACATATGATTTGTAAGACTAGATCAATACGGTTAATTTTACTAAAATAACATTAAAAATGTAAAGGTTTCATAAAAAATAAGGAAAAAATGCTTAGGAAAATCCATTGGGCTCATTGGTTTCAATTTTGATTTTTAAATCAATCTTCTCTCCTTCATTTTTCTCAAATTTTCCAAAGAGAAAGATGGAAAGTCTAAATGCAGAAGAAATAGCTAGTCTTCAGTTTTCAGGTTTTTCTTCTTCTTCTTAAAGAAAAAAACCCCACCAAGCAGAAATCTTTTTAAAAATAAACTATGTTTATCCAGAGACAAGCAAGTAATTACACCCAAGCATCTCAAAAAGCAGTGTCAAAATATTCATTACAGTAGACCAACAGTGAAACATAGACTCCTACAAGGAAAGATATTCACAAAGGTCTTGCTGTATTTGTTTACCAGAATGAGAAATACACAGTATATTTTAGTTTAATTGGTCTCAGAACATGCATTTTCAATTGTAATGTATATTTGATTTAAGAATTAATAAGTGTGTGTGAGATTAGGAAAAAATTAAAGTCTTTCATCAGTAACAATGGAAGCTAATGAATCAAGCCTAGCTTTGGTGCATGTAAGGGCCCTGTTATGATTAGGGGAAATAATCTGTTATAAACACACATTTTCACTGCGTTTGGCTTTTCATTCGTCAAAGCCATCTCATTTTTTCAGGCACCCTGCACAGGCTTAGGGGAAGCTGCATCTTTTTGAAGAGCTTAATAATTAAACAAAAAAAACTCCAAAGCTTTTAGCATTCAGCACAGAAATAGACTATGAACAAGCCAAACCCTGACTGCCATTTGATGAAATAATGCTCTCCCCTGTTCTGGATTCCCAGTCGCACAACAAACTGCAGTGGAGGTAGTCTGCTCCCCTTGCTGAGTCACTGCCTTGCCTTGCCTGGAGCGGAGACATCCACCTCTGAATTCTGTCTCCAATCACCAAGCAGGAGTGAGAGGAGCTGCTTTATGAGGCTGTTTTGCTGGATGGGGTTTGGGGATCATCAAGACCCCCAATGCACCATGTTAGGACAGTAGCATCAGCTTCTCCTGGCTGAGTGCTGCAAGGTTTGCAGTCTCCCTTCAGCTACTCACTCAGACAGCCTTTTGCTGGGGGGACTAATGATCCAATGAAAAGATCATTCGTCTGCACACAAGCTGGTGGGAATCTTGCCACGCATTTATTACAGTGGCTTAGTGTAAGTGTGTAATGGTAAAAATGTTCATCATCGGTGGAGATCAGCCAGCACACCACCTCTGCTGCCCTCCAGGATGTGTGCCATCCCAGCTTCCATCCAGCTATGCTGGCACCATTCCCAGAAGAGATGGCTGGGGAAAGTCCCAGCTGAAAGTGAGTCAAGGACAGAGGGATTTTCTGACATGCAAGAACTGGGGCTGGGAGAATGACTGACAAGCTTTTGTGCAGTTTCATGACATAGTTATTTGTTACAATTTAACTAGCAAATTACGGCACAGCGTTCAGCTGAACCTAATGTGCATAAATCTTGAAACAACAAATTAAATTGAAAAAAAGTTTTTCTTGGAACATCTTTGATAAAGTTTTAATTCTTTAATGTGTTAGAATCATGTAGGAAGTTTAACTTTCAGTAAGTGAAAAAAATCAAACATTTTCAGCATTGAAGAGTTAAAAAGAGAATCTGGAAAGTTGTATAATACCAGTAATACCAAGGGAGTTGATCTCCAGGTGACATTTTCGTTCTTGCCCTCATTTATCTTCATTGCCTATGCCACGAGTAAGTTTTGCCCATTGTATAACACCCTAATATCCGTATTATTATGGTCTGACACATAGCGTAAGAGTAACACAAGAGATATGAGAGCTCACAAGCCTTATGCTTGGTTCTTAACCTTTTGCGTTTTTCTTACCTTATGCTTGGTTCTTAACCTTTTGCGTTTTTCTTATTAGAGAAGTACTTTAAAACTCACACAGCACATACCACTTCTTCCTCTGCGATTCAGTTCCTTCCTCCCTAGCATTTCCAACACATATGATCTATAACAACATTTTTCCTTATCAGACTTTCTTTGGTATGTCTGTGACCATCTCCTCTCTGTGGCCAAGCTGAACCTTACAGTGATTTATGGGAAAGAAAGACAGATGGACATAAAGAGCCAGGCTCTGAAAGCACAAGCAGACAGGAGGTCTTGCTTGAAGCCACATCTCATGAGCACTTCAGACCTCCTCTGGCATAAGAAACACAGGCAAGTGCTCTATCAGCCTTTAGAAATTACTTGCCCAGGTGTAACAACTTGTCAGGAGGACTGTCGAGTCCTCTGAATCCTGAAAAATTGTAGTTAGTGGGATGCCATCCTTGCTTCTTGCTCTCTAAACGTGATGGTGTCATCATGGCCTTTCCTCCTACTCAAATTGAATTTTGCTCAGCTGAGGCACAAAGTGGACAGAGGGAAATGGCTGTCAGCCTTGATGCTCAAAGCCATGTCACCTGCCCACCATCTTCCCACTTCATTGTGATTTATCACTTATTTTCCTTTTAAGTCCAAATCTTCTATTTCTTTTACCACAGCTTGTACTTGTCTGTGAGTTTGAGTCTGTACTTTTGAAAAGAATAAATCCATGAATGGCTTTATTTCAGCTGTCAGAGCTTTTATTGTGAAATATAAATAAAAAGTTCCAGAAGAGTACTTTTTTCCTGCTTTATAATGTGAGAAAAAGCTGGAGTGAAACAGATCTCACCCACTGGAAGGCAGAGCCCACACACTCATAATGATTCATTAAATTATCCATCACACTTTCCTGAGAGAGTCTACGGCCTTTCAGCCACTCAAGTGCATATCCACCTCTCACCTGCTTCGTTGGGAGCTAAATGTCTCCTTCATAGATTCATGGAATACTTTGGGCTGGAAAGGATGCTGGAGAGCTTTTGCAGGGTTGGCAGCATAGGATCATAAATCCTTCTGAAGGAAAGCAGACTGTCAACCCCACTGGAGATCATATTGACCACGGGAGCAAGTTTCAGTCCTGACATTGAAAAGAAGAGACAACAAGGCAATACTAAAGAAAATACTTCAAGAAAGGATGACAACAGGAAGCCAAATTGCAGGAAATAACACCTTTCATCTGTATACTAATCAAAGTGTAAAATGTAATAAACCTGTGATCCTTCAAGTTATCCCACCTCCTGGCCTGTCTGCTGCCAAATGCATCAGCATCATCATCACTGTATGCGACTGTCATTTGCTCCTACCATCTCATGGCCTTCTCCACAAAAATAATTAGTGCTTATTTCTTGCACTGAGGTTACTGCCTTCATCAAGACCTGAGTACCTCATTAAGTCCCAGGATGAGATATAGTTGGGTCTTCACAGAGAGCTCAGAAAGGGCTAAAGCTAGGAAGTTCAATATCAGCTGTTTCAACTTGGCGAAGATCCTACTGGAGGATCCAACTCTTGGGCGTTGGATCCCATGAGCAGTGGGACACTGCTTTGTTAGACCTAGTGCAGCTGAAAAGATGGATTGCAAAAAAACCACCACCCCAGGTCAAGGGGACAAAAAGTCCTTAAAGCCAGATACAGAGCAAAACAAATATTTATTCCGTTTGAGTGACCTGGGTTTGCCCCAGCAGTAAAGTGAGCCACATACACTTTAAACAGCTTGAACATTAATTGTACCTACATGTTTCAGCAGACATAGTCATCATGCTGAGACCTCTTTAATTTTCTTTTACAAGGCCACAATTAAACTCCCTGTCTTCCTGAGCTGGACAGCATTTAAGGGCCTTGCAAGAAGGACAGATGTCATGGTTTAACCCCCACCAGCAGGATCATGAGAGAATTGGAAGGGTAAAAGATGGAAAACTTCTGAGTTGAGATAAAGTCAGTTTAATATGGAAAGAAAAAGCCACACACTCAAACAAAGAAAAACAAGGAATTCACTGCTTTCCATGGGCAGATAAGTGCTGAGCCATCTTCAGGGGCCACATCACACATAGCAGCTACATGGGAAGACAAATGTTGACACTTCAAAAGTGCCCTACTTCTTCCTTTTACACCCCAGCTTTCTGTACAGTGCATGATGTCATATGGTCTGGAATATCCCTTTGGTCAGTTGGCGTCACCTGTCCTGGCTGTGTCTCCTCCTAACCTCCCATGCAGCCCCAGTCCCCCTGCCAGTCTGGCAGTATGAAAAGCAGAAAAGGCCTTGGCTCTGTGCAAGCCCTGCTCAGCAATAACAAAAACATCCCTGCAGTATCATCACTGGGTCCAGCACAGATCCAAAACACAGCCCCATTCCAGCTGCCATGAAGAAAGTTAGCTCCACTCCAGCCAAAACCAGCACAATAGGGAAAAACATAAGATTAATGGATTTCCTTATCCACATCCATGCTGTTATTCCATGCCAGCTAATTTCAATGCAACTTTATGCAGAAGATAATGTCACTAACAGAATTATAAAGAGATTGCCTGCTTTATTCTAACAGCCATTTGAGTGCCAAGCAGAAATACAGACTTCTTCCCCTAGCCCTTGAAGCTCATAAAGATGTTGTTTATGTAGCTGAAACTCGCAGAGACTGTCCGTGTTTCACCAGTGAAGCTATTCAGGAGAAAAAAACAGTGTTTCCACCCAAGTTGCACAGATTTCATAAACCCATACTGTACAGATGCTACTGCCATACTGTGCTGTGGCCTCCTGCAGCAGCAGTCTGTGGGACAGATTCCTGCTGCTAAGCCGTTCCACCAGCAGCCAATGAGGATGTGTAAGGGCCTGCTGACTGCAGTAAGTAGTACCCAGGCTTTTGCTTGATATGAACTGCTGTGCTAACCCTCCTCATGTGAATGACTCCTCTGAAAACCACGGATCACCTCACCCTCTGGTAGTTCTGATGCTGATGTTTACTTTTGCTTCAGGATTATCTATTTTGGATCCACAGACTCTTCTCATGCTCAGTTAACAGACACTCTGTCCCCCTATGTCTTTTATTTAGAGAATTCAAGTGGCTTTTTAAGTTGTGTTTTAAGAGTGCAAACTCACAGCTGGGAGCAGACTTGGCTTTTGCAGGGAGAAGCTGGCAAGTAAGTAGCTAAATGAGCTAGGAGGAATAAAGTAATGGTGAATGGGGGAAACAATTTGTTAAAATCTTGTTTTCCAAAGCTGCTTCCTGAAACAATTCAGCTTGTCTGGATTTTCTTCTCTTCCCCCAAACCACTTGCTGGTTTTAAACTCACTTCCTTTTACCCTTCTACCAAGGCAAAGGTGTCCAGGATCACAGAATATCCTGAGTTGGAAAGGACCCACAAGGATCATCAAAGTCTAATTCCTGGTTGGACTCCATGGCGGGTGGAGGAGGGCTCCCAGGAGGACCTCAACAACCCTTGATACCTTGATGCCTCTTGCTGCCTCTGGCTCCCTGGAACCAGACTGGGGAATGGAGGGGCAGATCTGGGGCCAGAGAGCAGGTGGCAGTGGCAGTGCACATCTTGGATGAGCCCACTGTTTCACTCCTGCTCTCTGTTAGCAACAACAAAAGTTGTGTGAGGACAGGGAGGAGAGCACAACCTAATTTTTCCAAACAACTCTCCTTGGGCTTTTATTTTTTTATTGAAAGATGAGAAATATTTATAGAAAACTTTAAAAAAAACCCCACCATATCATGACAACTACACTTTAAAAATGCAACATTTGGACCAGTTCTCCAAGATGGATTGAGCTAATTTGAGATATTTGGAGACACATTAGAAGAAATGAAGGATGTCTGAGTTGATTTTTCTGATTTCTTATCCTTCCTCTATGTATCTTTGTGCTAACTTTGGAAATGTACTGAGCATAGATGGCAAAAGCATTAGAACATCTTTTGCAAAAATCACACTGTCTATGGAAGTGAAGATCAGGAGAAGACCTCAGAGAAGAAGGAAAGAAAGAAAATGCACAGATTAATTTAAATTCAGAATCTGACTTGACACCAATTACAATCCAAGCTCAGAGGTTAAGTGGAAATTCTTCAATCTTCTTTCAAGTGTCTCATCAAAACAGCACAGGATTGAAACGTTGAAAATAAAAAGAAAACTACCTGCAGACTTTTAATACAGTGAAATATTTACAACAGCACATTGCTGGTGAATGCTGACACAAAAAAAGCTCTTGAAAAATGTCTGTAAGGGAGAATAATTTAGCAAGCTGGAGTCACAGGCAGTATCACGTAGTCTGAACATTGTAGGGCTGGAAAGTACAGTCCATAGCTGAGAAAGTGAGGTGCATTTGTACTGAATGTGTTGACAGCTTCGTGGATGGATGCTCTTAAAGGTATTTGTGCCTTTGTGGAAGATGTCCAAAACCCCAGCAGGCAAGGAAGTTACCAAACACTGGTAATGATTACATTTACTGGAGAAACCAAGTCCTGCTGCAGGGGAAGAGGGGAGAGGGAGGAAGGGACTGGAGAGAACGAAGAATGCTGTTTGGCAGGTGAGGACCTTCCCTCCAAGGAAAGCAGTAGCAGCCAGGGAAGAAAGGCAGCCATGTGGGACATCGTTGTGTTGCTGTGGTCACAGATGGTGGAGGCTGGTGTGTGTGAATTTGCCCGAGGATGGTGGGATCATGGCCAGGTGAAAAGCTCATGGGTGGACATTCCTGTGTAGGGCTATATCAGCACAGCTTTTGTCAGAAGCCATTAGTGGTTCTTTTAGAAAGTGCCTAAGAAATTATGATAGATCAAATTTTCACATTTTAGACACACTGGGGGAAAAAAAAGACAGAAAATATAACTTTTTATTTCCCACTTAGAAAATAAATTTTGTAAGGAATTGACTTTTGGAGTAAGGCATAAGCTATTTGCTATTTCACCTGCTCAACTTCATGTAACTCCAGATACAAAAACATGCTAAGGCATGCTAAAAACATGCTATGTGTCCATCTTTCATAAGGAGATGATAATTATCAGCTCATATGTACCCTGATTGGTGCAAACTACCACTGGTAAAAATAGTACCTATTTAAGTGACTAGATAGCTTTTCCAGAGTCTTACTGTTTTTTGAATTAAGCATTGTCTCAGGGTAAAAATATTTGATAAAACCTATCTCTCATCCATGCCAGGCAGTTATTCCAGCCCTCCCAGCTGCATGGGGTCCCTGGCTCTGGGATCAGTGTTGCAGGGTGTTCCTGCAGCAGTCACAAAGGCTGCCCAGACCCCTCCACACTCAACAGACATTGTGGTTACAGCAAAACTTTTGCAAAATGAACCTTTTTCATGTGAAACATCTCATATCTGAAGAGGTGGCGTCTCCTGAAAGAAAAACACTACCAGGAATATCCCAAGAAGTTCCACTACTCTTTGTGCCTTATGAACACTCCTTATGGACTTCATTTAGAGAAACTTAAAGCTCCCTACTTACTTGGAGAAACCATCTCCATATACAGCTGTCCCACGCTTTTAGAAGCAGAGCTATAGCTTCCAGTCACCCACACCCACTTCATTACCCCAGATTTTCTTGAGTGATATATCAATGTTAAAGTGTTTGAGGAATAATTTATATCTATTGAAGTCCAAGGAAAGATTGATTTTGATGGCTTTTGTTCAAGTTCAGTTCTTTACTCACCTGCCAATTCTGTTGTTACTCTTTCCTAAAATGTCTATTAGCATTAAAAATATTTTTGAAAGATTCATAAAGCCATTCTGGCAATGATGTTGCCAGAATAATTGTTGCTTTTTTCCCAACCTGGAAATGAAACTTGAGGTAGTTTAATATAGGAGGTAATATAAAAGTGGATCTTTATTTGGAGGCCTCCAGGGGCAGTTATGGAAGAGTGTCCACAAAAGCCCAGCTGCACACGTGTACATACAACTTTATAAATTTGGTAAAATAGTGTAATTGACAAAAAAGCACCAATTAGGAGCACAAGTGGTGATGCAAGTCCCCCCCAGGTCAAGCCCCTTCTCTGGAGCCTTCCCTCCCTTGGTACTAGCTGTACTTTGTTTATGAAAATATCTCGAAGACCTTGGTAGCCAGGGAGAACCAAGATAGCATAGACATTGTGGAATTTGTTTTATCTTTCTGCCTAGGGAAAGGACATGGAAAACTACTGGGAAAACTAGCCACTAATGCAATAAAAAGCTACAGAGCTCCAAGTATATGTGTAGAGAATACAGAGAATATATAAGGAAAAAAAAGGCAAACCCCAAAATTGCATCATTTCCCCCCTTCAATATGGCAGTGTGAGAACAGGGAAACATTTACTTTCATGGTGATTGACTTTCTACTTTATAAATTCCAATGAACTAAGTTCCACTTATTTTATGTGTAAACAAACAAATAATTTAAAAATAATTAATAAAAATTTGTTCCATTTATTCAACACTATTCAAAGCTACCTTATATGTGTTTTCATATCCAAGTATAAATGTGATTTATATTTGTGTTGCTTAAAATATTAATCTGCTCTACAGCTATGAACAGGATAAATAGTTTTTGGTATATTAAATTTGAACTACTAAGCACCTTTTCTACCACACTGGGGACCAGCAGTTTCACTGGCACAGAAATTTTATGGGAACAGAAGGGTTTGTTGTCTGACACTGAGTCTCCAGATATCTGCACTTAAGTACCACAGCAGAAACTGAAAACAGAACATCACTTTGAAGCTGTTCAATGACTGACACCACAGTTTTGGCACACAGGCCGGCCTAACCAGTGTAAGAAATGCTCAGGGAGCAGTCTGTATTCTCACTCTATGGCTAGGACTTCTGGAGACACAGCTGCTCTCTGCCTGGAGCTGAGCTGAGCTGCTCCATCACTCCTTCCAGGACACATCTCTCTCCACCCTGTGAAGGGTTGCAGGATGGTGCTGGAATACTGTCACTGGCTGAGAGGTTTATCTTACATCCTCCCAGCTGTATCAGAGCTGTCAGCCTTGAGCATACTTGGCCAGACTTGAGTATTAGAACAAGTGGGAAAGTCCCACTAAGTATAAGCCATGGGCTGAATGTGAAGTTAGTAGTAAGGACAACATAATCACTGAAGAGAAGCTGAAGTTCTTGCTGCACTGATGGGGCTGTCACCTCATAAAAGAGCTGTCAGGGGAATGACACATAAACAGTTATGCTGGTTGATGAACAGGAGGCCCATTATTTAAGGGGAATCCATCATTCCCTCCACTCATGCAAAACAATACTGCTGGCTGAAAATGTGCTGAGTTTAGGGGCTTATACAACTCTTCCATGGCAGAGGGAGAAATCCCTGGGAAGGAGAGGGCTTAGATAAGGTGGTTAGAAGTTTGATTGTACCTACTAATGAAATGACTGACTTTCTCTTTGAGGTAATTACACAAACCAGGTCATAAACTGTGCAAGATGCCTCCTTAGATGCTGAGTCAAAGATCCAACTCTTCCAGAATCTGCAGGCTCAGCAAGCAGTGGGGTCATCATTACTGTGTGTCCAGAGCAGAGCTGAGGCCACCACCCTGATGAGCTGAGAGGAAGATGCTTCAGGCTTGTGACATTGCTGCCCCAGAAAACTCAGTCCACATGGCTGGAGCTGGCTCAGAGAAGTGAACAGTCAGTCCGGAGCCACCCTGACATGTTCCACAGACCCTCTGGTGTAGTTATAGCTCTTTTAATGGGCTATAGGTGCTAGGTGCTCCCAAGCAATGTCTGAAGTCAAAGTTCCGGCTATCTTCTGCATCCCACACGTGTGCCATCAGATGCTGTGCTTGTCCGAGATATGGGACATCATCCTCTGCCCCTGAAGGAGATGCAGCTTTCTGTGTGATGCATCTTCATCACGGATACTGATAAAAGTCATAATCTAATAAAAAAGCAAAGGCTATTTTTTGATCTTAATTCCAGTCCACAACTTCTCCAAGATCCTGGGCTGAAGGTACCAGAGTCCCAATCTTGGTAAGTGTAAAAACACTAAGTGTGCCTCAGCTTTTGCCTCTCTTTCTATAACAACCTTAGCCAGCACTTTGCATCTGCAACCTTCTAACTGCTAGGTAGTGTTTCTGAGATTAAACAGCCTTAGGACATTCTGAGTAAAGCCTAATGTAAATTGCAGCATGACATTCAGAAAAAAAAAATCTTCTTTTGACTAAAGAAATTTCCAGGAGACTGCTACTCCCCTATGAGGTCATTGCAAAGGTGAGCTACCCTCACTGATGAAAACTGCATTTAGTCTCACTTTTGCTCCTAGCTGTCAGCTTCTACATCTTTGTTACCTGCTTTGAAACACAGATAAAAAGCTTTCCTTAGCCACGCTACAGAAACTGTAAATGAGACCATTTTCAGTCTTGTAATTTTTACTGTGTTGTTTTTTCTTATTTCTATCCTATTTATTAGCATGTTTCTTAAACAGGGGATGCTGAAACTAATACAGACTCAATGCTTATTTTCCTTAAACAGTTTTGCAGAAACATGCATGGACACCATAATTTTCGTGGGAGAGCTAGAGGGCAATCACTATCTATTCCTTAACATTTTGATTTATCTTAAAATATACAGTATTATGCCTTTTCAATTCTGCTTCTTCACTTGAATTTCCTTATACTCAGAAGAGCTATCTGTATATAGAGAATATTTCCCTTCTTCTTTCTCATTACATTATAAATAATATTTGGCATTCACTTGAACTGACTGATTTTCCACTTAATTTTTTCTTTGTGGTTTTCCTACAAACACTCTCACCTGAAGCAGAATATTTACCTTGTGCATGTCAGTGTTTTTAACATATCAAATGAAAGGGTAATTATTTGGGGCTCCCTTATCAGGAGCTCTGACACATGAAAGACCAGATCTACAGATGGATTTTCTATTTTTACTGCTAGAAAAACATAATGATTTTTAACCAGTCTCAGAGCACCTTAAGCTTTCATTCAAAGAGTTATGATTATTCTTTCCCCCTGAAACAAAAAAAAAACAAAGTAAATAAAAGCCTAAGCTCTTGAGAAAGCCTGCTCACTAAAGAATTTCATCTCCCCTGCAGAAACTGCTCTGTTCCATTCTCAGCCTGGTGGGTCTCTGAGGGCTGCTCTCACTTCAGAATCATGTTTTGTCAGTTCCACAGTTCCACAGGGAGAAAATATGATAAAAAGAATTCTGCTATGTTGTACTGAAGGAAATGGGGAAGGGGGTGGGGGGTGGGGAGCAGGGAACCACAGGAATTTTTTTAGCAGCATTGCAGAATTTGTACAAAAATTAAAGGAAAATGAATTCTGACTTACAGTTCAAATAATTTCCATTTTTCTTATGAAAACCTCACACTGCAAAGTATAAAAAAGTATACTAAATTCTAGAAAAATCATATTGCACTAAGAGAGAGAAATTCCGATTTTATGTGCTATTCAGTTCAGTCAATTGTACAACATGACATTCAGGTTCTGTTTCTTAATATTGCTTAAATTCCAACTTCACCTTTATACATAAATTTTCTGCTTAATTTAAATAAATGCAAGCATTTCAGCTTTTCATTATGCATTTGATTTCCTTTATTACCTGAGCAGGTCATACTAATCTCTGTAGAAATTCCAATCTTTTTCTTAATTATGTGCTACAAATAATTTTTAAGGGGCATATCTGGAAAGAAAAATTCAAAATTTTCATTTGAATAAAAGTTGCAAGTTTGTTTGTTTCTTTCTTTCTAATGTCTTGTTATGATAAGATTTGATCTGGCAAAGTATATAATATGTTTTATCAGGAAAGGCCTCACATTTAAAATTGAGTTTATGCTAGATTATTTATCTGGACTCATATTGAAATAAGCCCCAAATATTATTGCAATGCTTTTTCTATGTGTAACATAATTATTACAGGAATACATTTTTCATATTAAGAAATTATGATTCAGTTAAATTTTCTTCCTTGTTCATTCCAAATCTCAACCTGCAGTTCTCACTTTATGACAGAAAAAATCTGATCATATATTCTAGGCAAAAAAAAAATAAGCACACTGACTGTCCTCTATTCCTTCAAAATGCTTTTTACTAGAGGTAGAAATACAGTCTGTAACAGAATACAACTGAGCGTGAGATAGAGTGGTTAGACAGATAAGTAACAGCTGGAGAATAATGTTGTGTATTTGTATCCACTTTAATTCCATTAAGCATCCATGGTTACAGGTATTTCTCTTCTTTCTCTGGGAATGATGCCCCAGAACTGTGAGGAAATTGCTCTTTCTTGATAGTTTGCATGGTTATTTGATTAATTTGCCTTCCTGGAGCACTGGTGCCAGCACAGAGCTGTGGTGGTGGCCCCAGGCAGGGCTCAGCATGAACTCTGCTCAGCTTCCTTGTCCAGTGCTCACACAAATTAGGAGACTTTGGTGACTCAAGACACCTTATTTCACTGTCTCACAGTCTCCTTTTCTGTCTTTAGTGTCCAGGTTTTGAGTCTTGTGCAATATTTAAGAAAATGGATTTCTGTAGCTTTAACATTTTCTTACTGGGAGACAAAAAAAAAAAGGCAGATGATGTGATTATTTGTCAAGGAGCAAAATCTTCCTGCACAAAAGTAAGCCTGATCTTAAATCCAACACTAATAGCATATTCCCTATATACTTACGATGGAAGTTTTATCAATTAAAAAGCTTTCTACAGAGAATACCTGGAAAGGTGAACACTGAATATTCCCTGCCTCTTTCCTTCTGTTTGTTCAAAGATGTTCCTCACAGAAAGACTTGGACCAACCTGAGCTTCACAAGAAAGGAGACAATTAAATGAGTAGACCCAGTCTGCCCACAAAGGTGGGGATATATTTACAAAATAATTCAACTCCGTGAGTGTTCTTGGTGCTACATCTGCCTGAAAATCAGCTGTAGCTAGAGAGGTAGATGCACACCTTTGGATTTGGCACAAAAGATTATAAAATGCTTTTNAACAAGTTTATTGAACACCCTCAAGTGTGAAGGTGTCTGAAATACTTTCGGAGCCCTCTCTGAGAGGACTATAGAGTGGCCCTAATTCATACATACTGAGAAATGTGCTGGGCAGGAGATCCACAGACTGTGCAGAGCCAGGAACAATGCAGAAATGTAAAACTCATGGCTTATATGCTTCCTCAGCCTCAAAAGCCACCTTTACACCTCTCTGTGGGCTCCAGCAGTTGTTTCCACAACAACTTAGAGGGACCCTGGATGAGGACTTTAGGAGTTCTGAACTTAAATATACCTGTCATGGTTACAGAGGAGCAAAAGTGAAACAGTCATTACAGCCAACAAAGGGGAAGAATTACAGAGAAAAACATTCTGTAGGTACACTCTGGCTGTGGAGACAGGAGTCTGTGCACAACATCAAAACTATCAATTTTTAGAGGAAGGGATTATGCAGTGCTCTCTGCCTATTGACTCAAATGTTTACTTCAAATGCACAGCAGAAGAATGTCTAACACTTAAAACAAAAACATAAGAACATAAGGATTGCCCCTGAATTTTAATAAACTACAGGTGCACACAAAAGTTTGATGTTGAGCAAAGCTATCCACAGGTCCTCTCACCTTGAGAGGATGAACCTCTCTGTCTCCTGGGTCTGGAGGTGAGGTGGTACTCACCTTGTCTTGTTTTGCTTTGGGTTCTTAACACCTCCCTTCTTGATTCCTATATGTTTTGCCTAGATTATATAGGAAGAAGAAAAACTGCTTCACATTCAGCCTCATCACAGAAAAAAGCTTGTGATTCTATAATTTGAAAAGCTGATGTCATTGATTTTGCTCATGTCATGTCTCTACCACAGACCCAGGCCTGTGGCAAGTGTGTTCATACTGGAAGCTTGTTCTGCAGGAACTGGGAAGAAAAATTCACGTAAATCACATGTGCTTTTACAGGGATAATCCTGATGATTGCTCCTGACCACAACTAAAGGCAATATCCTGTGATCTCCTGATCTCTTGTTAACTCAGTTTAGCTCTGGTCATTCTTATTCATATGTGTTGCATTTGGGAATAGACTGATTAATACCACAATTTCACCTGATGGATTGCCACTTTGTGGAAAGCAGTTTTCTGTCAAAAGGCAATAAATTATATTCTTGATGCCCTATAATAATTAAAAGTTTAAAGGGGCTGATAACAGGGATTGCAGCAATTAAATCACAGTTATAAACAAATGAGAAATTAATCCAAATAATTTCCGCACCACCTGTGCTATAATTAAAAGTTTATCTACAAAAACAAATTTGATTCTCTTTAAGCAAAAGCAGACTGTGAAAATTTTGCTTAGCACAACAAATTTGTGTCAGAGATGTGTCTTTATGGAAAATAATGGACACTCTCAAGCATAGATTTCCTGGGGATTTCCTAAAGACTGCCTTCCCGCTAAATCTTGTGCAATCCATCACAAATTCTGTGTCATGTGACACAGGGCAATCTGGGAAAACACAGAGCAGCTGCCTGCCCTCTCTGTTACCCCCAGACTGCACCTGCCAGCTTTCTGCAGGGCGGAGGCAGGCACGCAGTCCTTTGGTTAATGGCCTGGGCAGCAGTGACAGTACCGAGTTACACAACACAGCTGACATTACACCAGCTGCTCACATGCCCAGACTGGCTGTGCCTGTTTTAAAGCTGCATCTACTTGAGAAGGGAAGTGGGTGGAAAGGTCCCACCAAAGCCTTTGGATGAGGATGGAGAGGTGAGATACGACACCCTGAACTACCCCAGTAAGACAGGGACAGCAGTGGTGCAGGCCAGCTCGTGGTGAATGTGGCAGCACAAGCTGCATTGTCACTCCCGCTTTGCACTGCCCCAAGATGAACAAACTTCATTCTCTTCAGTGGGGAGCACACAGCTGAGGTTCCTTAGGCACCCGGGGGGTGGTGAGCTCTCCTTCCCAGTGCTGAATTTCTGACTGGGCACTGCTTGCTGCACAGGGAGGAGGTGTTCCCCAGCCCCTCGGAGCCCCGGGGCCATGGCTGAAATCCAGCCACCTCTGCAGCAGGGTAGGCTGGGGCAGCAGGAGCTCCATCACCTGCCTGACCGCTCAGACCTGCTCACAGAAGCAAAACCCAGGCACAGAAATACACTTTCTATGGAAAAGCTCTAGGTCGGCCATTTTGTTCCCATTTATCAAATACAATAATTGAACATTATTAAACAATCATAAGTAAGAACATTATCACAACAATACTCAAAACACTACATCATCAGGACAGTTAACCATTTGATAATAAAACTCGATACAGATAACAACAAATGATACCTTACAACAATATCAACAAAAACTGGGATGAAACATTTCTCACATTTTCCTAACTCATTAACTTATCAACCTAATTAATGAATTCATCTCAACATGTGAAAGCCAGCTCTCTTTCAATACATATGACAATCTCAGAAAAAGTTCACAGAATCACAGGATGGTTAGGATTGGAAGAAACTACGGTGAGTCAGTCATCTGGTCTGACCTGCTCAGGATAGGGTAACATAGAATGTATTGCACAGAATTGTGACTATATGGTACTAAGTCCACTAACAGCAATCTTTCTTTTTCTTTTGTGCATGTTTAATTGAAACACTGTCTTTTAAGCAGAATATGAACAGCATCATTAAATGTTTTGTAATCAATGGAAAAAAATTATGAAGCTTGAATTTTAATTTTCACTTTCAGGGCAAGAAATGGGAAAAATGCAATTTTATGTTCAAGCCCTAAACCAAAGTTTTTAATCTAGTTCCTCTGATGGGGGAATCTGTTCCACAACTATGTTTTCCTAATGTTGCAACAGATCTGTACTGCTGTTTTATAGTACACATCTCTTCTTTAATTTTCTAAAACAATATAAAAATATTCAAAGACAGAAATGAATCCTTCATGAATGGCTTTAGACATGAACTTTAGAAAAACTTCTGTGTTTACCAATAAAAGTACCTGGTCAAGCCTGTTTACTGTTCTCATCTAACTTGCAGCATAAGTAGCTGACTCACTGCTGAAATTATTACATGAAAACCTAGAAATTATTCCAAGAAAACCTCCAGAAAACTCCACCAGAGCAATCTCACAGGTTCAGAAAGGCAATGCCTTCTGTAACATGAGGTGCATTGACCCCAACCAGTAGTTAAGATAAGCTGATCACTTGCTTCTTTAGTGGGATAAGGGAGAATCAAAAAAGTAAGGCAAGAAAATCTCATAGGTCAAGATGAGGACAACTTAAAGTGAGGGAAAGAGAAAAAAACAGTCAAGTAATGCAAAGACAATCACTCACCATCTCCCACAAGCAGTCAGCTTTCCTGGGCTCTGAGCAATAACTTCTTTGGAAAGACAAAACCCCCAGTTTTACTGCTGCCCATGATGTTACAGGGTATCCAATATCCCTTGCATAGTATGGAATATAATTTTGGCCATTTTAGATCCACTGTCCTGGCTGTATTGCTTCCCAACTGCCTGCCCAACCTCACCACACTACCACAGGGGCAGAGTGAGAAACAGAAAGCCTCTTTGCAAGCACTGTTTAGCAATAGCCAGGACAGTGGTGTGACACCAACACTCCTTTGGGCACAGATCTGATCCACATCACCATAGGGGCTGCTGTGAACAAGGTTAAGCCATCCCAGCCAGACCTAGCACAACCTACACTAGAGCTACCTCACTGGTTTCTCTCAGTAGCTTGCTCTGTGCACATATCAGCTCTGTCTCAGCACTGCAGGCAGTCCTGCAATGACTAGTTCCGCTCCCACTCGAAACCCCTGAAACAGATGCCTGGGGCAACCTAAGAAGCATGGTATAAAATCCTCTCTCCTGCTAGTTGGGTTGGGCATGCTAGGCAGGCTATGTCAGCCACCACGGGAGCAAGTAGATTTTGGTTATATCTGGTAGGAAAGTTGGGTAGGAGAAAGATTTTGATTACTAAAGAAGGGTTTATGTCTGTGGTATGGTGTGGCTGTGGTTCTGATGGCTGAGGGCAGGTGTTAGAATTGTGAGGGCACACCTTGGTACAGAGGCCCTTTTAAATTCTGAGCATTTGACCAGAATACTCAGCCCTGCCTGTTCCTCATTTCCCAACCAAAATATTTCTCTCTAGAATTAAAGAATCTAGCCAATCTTGAATCAAACCTTATTTACCTGGAACTGTCCAACCCCTGCTTCAAGCAGGCTTAGATACAGGCTTCCAGGAGGATAACAGGACTCTAGGAAGGACAACTGTCATTTTGGCTAGACATAAAACAATGCTGTGTTTGGGTGGCTTTAGCTGTGCCCCTGCTGCTCTGGCTGACAGACTTGTCTCTCTGCACCTCCCCCCTCCACTTTGTCCCTGGGTACATCAGAGGTCTCTGTGCCCAGTATAGATCTCTTCTGAAACATCTCTTTCTGTAGCATTTGCACTTACCTCTGTCCTCTCTGGAAACTCCAGCTTGAACAATGTTTCTGGCTGTCTGGTGATTACAGCTGAGCCCTCGCTTTGAACATCTAAAACCATGAGAGAAGGCAGCCCAGCCTGGAGAGGGAGAGACTGGGACAAACATCTTTTGTGTAGTGATAAAACTAAAATGAGAAAGAGTCAGAGTAGCTTGACAAAGAGTCAGAGTAGATGCAATTGCTCACAAAATTGATTTTTCTTCCTACTTATTTTTCTTTAATTCCTAGCACAGGCTATTGCTATTCAATAGCAAGAAGGCCAGACTGACTCATTAAATGGACCCACTGCTCATTTTGAATTCTCTGGACTATGAGAAACTTCTTGTCCATGCAAGATCATGCGTTGCTGATTTTCCCCACCTCTGTGCAGCAGAAGGCAAGCCTAGAGACAGGCAAAACCCCGAGCCAGCATACTGCATCATCCTGTAATATTTGTGCCCCTGCAAATTCTTGATGTACTGTATAATTGATCAGACAGCTGACAGCTGGTAAATGGTTTGAAAACTGAGAGCTGACAGGTTGTTGTTGGGTCATCGTCCTCCATCCATGTCACAATGCTTTCGTGCAGCAGATGCACACGCAGATACAGGCAGTTTGGTGTTTAAGTTTCTGGGTAATAATTCCTGTGAGTCTGCCTCGGCTGTCCTGCAGACCTGTGGTCACCCTGCCCCAAAGTACCAACAGCAGTGCCATGCAGGGCTCAGCTGGAGGGGCTGCTTGACCAAGACTCTAAATGTTCTGTGCATCTCTTGTATTTGACATGAGAATGTGTCCACATAAGGAGGGTATCAAGTGAACCTCCCCCTGAAGCAGAGTGACTCAATCCATGAGCAGAAAGCAGAGACCAGGATTGCTCTCCCTCCCTCCCTCCCTCCCTCCTTCCCTCTCAGAGGAACCAGCAACATCTCTGAGCCAGAAGAATGTGAAGGGTTCGTGTTTTGAGCTGCTCTCTCCAACTCAGGTACAATGCTACTGAAGCAAAGCCAAAAGATTATATCCAGATGAAATCAGACTGGCTGATAAAGATCAGCTCAGCTGATCTTGAGTTCAATTAATCTGTTCTGGAGCACAGTTTCTTTGTCACAGGGATATCCTTTCTGCTCTGTTTGAAATTGGGGAAAAACTGAAAGTTAGCAGAAGGAGGTCAAACAAAGCTGCTCTGCAGCATATACCTTTTTGTTTCAGAAACATTCATGTAGGAAAGATTTTTCTGTCTTTCCACATCATTCCTTCAAAAACAGAAGCTTTGTTAATGTTTCTTCCATTCCCAAGAAAGCAGCACAGGCTGATGTATATTCTTTGTGAAGGGATATGGTCATAGATATTTAATAGATAAAGCATAGAATGAGTTACCAAAGATCACTATGCACACACTTTCTACTTTTTTTTTCAACTAACAGCCACATGGTTTATATTAGGTGCCCCAAAATCAGTGCTGCCATCTTTTTTAGTGACTGCACTTGAGGTGATAGCATAGAGACTGGATGGTCTTGGTCCATGTCAGTCCAAATGAAGAGATTTGCTTTAGTTTCTTCCTTGAGACACTGAGGAACTGCTGTGTCCTTGTCAAAGTATGATGGACCTGGGTTCTTCCCACTTAGACACTGACTAGTAACCTTATTCACAGGACCAATCCTATCAAACTCAGCAGGACTAGTCCCATAAGCAATTCTCCACCACCAGTGCCACTGTTGAGACATAACTGAATACTCTTTTTTCAAACCTCTCCTACTTTCTGAATGTAAAATAATTCAAATTATTTAGTACATTACAAATGTTCACGATACAGAGAAGTTGTTAGTGCTTTCATAAAATTTGTTTCATATAATTTTGTAAACATGATGAAAATAGTGTAACGGAAAGCATTAATATCACCTATGTAATTCCAATCTTAAAGCCATATTCATTTTATTGTATGGATTAGAAGTGCAAGAATTATGCTTTGCATATAATATTTGATGTCATTTAGGTTCCCCATAGGGAATTTTACTGCATGCATTAGCAATTGAGTATTTAAGACATTGAAAGCAAACCATGTCTGTATTCTTTAGTGGAGTTTCATATACTTTTAACCTGTATGAGTGATTTGTTTTGTTTCGGTTCAGGTACTCCTGACTTTCAGTAGCAGCAACCCTGCTCTGGCTTCTGCCTCAATGAGCCAGTGGGAAGCAATGTGGATGCTGGTGAAACCAAGGACCTGTCTGGATTCACATTGCCCAGATCCTCACAGATCCTTTTTTTGTTCAAATAGGCATGACTGTTTCTTGATGGTTTTGATCTACAAGTAAGTGCAGAACAGAGTAAGAAACAGATTGCCAAATTGCACCCGGCCTGGGGAATCACCTATTGCAATGACCGAGAACAGGTGGCATTAGATGCCTTAGGTAGAGGTGCTGCCCACTGTGCTTCCCCCCTGCAGAGCCTGGCCTCCCTTCAGCCGTGCAGTGTTATGGGACAGGAGGCTGCATGTGGAGAGAACAAACAGCTTGTGCACAGGCCTGTCCCATGGAAGAGAGGGATGTAGCTTCTGGATATGCTCACTTCTCCTTAGAAGAACAAAACATAATCTGTCCAAATGTAAAGGATCCTCATTTGTGAGTTCCGTCCTCTGTTTCCCACTCCCTGTCTAGGCCCATCACAGCCTGAATCCGTAACATTGTGAACGTTAATGGAGGTTATTTAATGTAGTGGACGCACAGTGTCTCCTAAAATTGTAAAAAACTAGGAAAAATTGCAAGTCCAAAGCCTTGTTACTATATCTTCTACTGCTGAAGGATGATAGGAAGGAGCCATTTGAATTTTTTGAAGTATTACTTCTTTCTTTGGCTGTCCATAAATCGTGTCACTTCTGTTCCCTGACATGTCTTGCATATAGTGGAATTACTTTCAAGTGCCTTAGACAAGTTTTTCTAAATCTGATTATTGCAGAACAAAGACCATCAGAAAAAGCAGTTAAGGGTCACCTTCTAACCCCCAATCCATCTCTGGCATTGGAAAGATGCTTTACCCTTGTTACAGTCAGTCATTGCTCTTACTTTCACTTAGCATAAAAGGCAATTCTTAAAAGCATTCATTTTGATTCCTCAAAATTAAAATGTGGAACCTGCCATGTTTCTTACCGTGGAGATAACATTAAAGTATAAAAATTGCCCCATGATCTTTGGAACATTTTCTCTTGAATCATTTTATCTTGGTTGGTGTTTCTCCTAAAAGGTTCTCAATGCTTGGAAAAAGGAAACAGAGCTAATTGTATGCCAAGAAAGCTTCATAATTACTTATTTCAGCCAATAAAATAATTGATCCAATTTGGCAAGAGTTTCACACTCTAAATTTTCACCCAAAGTGAGTGATTAAGTGCTGTGCTTTCCCCTAGACACATTGACTTCCAGCTATGGCCAGGAAAATGGGCTGCCTTAGCTAGCTAGTACCTATAGGAAATATCCCTTGCTGCTCAAAAGTGCTGTATATTTTTGCACTGATGACAGCACTGCCTTGAGAAATAGAAGTCAAGGACACTGAAGAAGTGATCCTGGCTGTGCCACTAACTGAGAACTACTCAGGCCTCCATGGAATTTGCAGAACTTGGAAGGGGTTTAGAGGCTTCAGTTGCACTGGGAAATCTGCACGGGTGTCTGTGCTGGTTGCTGCTTTCTCCTGGAGTAGAAGAAAGGAGGTCAATGAGGCTACAAAGATGCTTAGCCCAAGCCTCCTTCATGGCAGGGAGCCCTCTCCTTCCCAGGACCTGCTACACTTGGACTGGGAGTATGAGCAGCCCTTGGCCAGCCAAACCCAGCTGAGAGGTACAGCTGGAGAAGGGTGAAAGTTCCCAGAAACAATCTCTTGTCAAATGAGACCAGAAGCAGGCCTCTCCCCTGCAATCCCAACCACGCCTGCATGATTTGGGCTAGGGTTCTATCTGGAAGAGAGCTCAAACTCTCCATCTGGAGATGGACAGAGCCAGGCAGGGGTGCTGGAGCTGCCACACTGACTCACTCTGGCAATGCTGCAGGAGACCTTCCAACAGCTTCTGCTCAGAAACACCACACCCCTGCCTTGACTGACTGTGCAAAAATCAAACTAAAAAAGGCACATCTCTCTTGTAGCAGCTTGATTTAGCACTGGACAGCTCTGCAGAGCATTAAGCTAATTTAAGTCTGGCTTCATGATATTTTCAAAATACCTCTGTGCATAGTTTCAAGGGACTTACAAAAGTCAGTGTTATGACACACAAAAAACTCAAACAAGGTTTGTCAGGCTGGTGGAAATACAGTTTCTTAATCTCCAATTAACAAAATTAAAGTCAGGACCATATTTTTCTCTGGTGAAGTAGCAAAGAGTGAGTGGCTACTATGGCTTTTAGTCTCTGTTAGCTCTGCTTGTACTATTTCAAAGGGACCAGTAATATTCCTTTCCCTTTAGGTTCACCAGTGCTTGTGAAGCAAAATTACTTTATTAGTTCTGGTAAATTATTTCTTCTCAGTAATGAAGCTAGAGACATGGAAAGAGAAAAGATGAGGAAAAACAGGAAGCAAAATAGTGCTACTGTGTGCTGCAATTAGAGAAGAGACTCAGATCTCTGCTGAAGGCACTGGAATTACAGCCACTGGTACCAGCAAACCACTGGGACACCATCAATTAATTCTGTTCCTACAGCAGTTTTGGAGCCTACCTTGTTTCTTCTTCTGCCTCCTAATAATAACAGGCCAGAAGCTGGTAAAAATTTAGCACGGACATCCTTGGCAATCTAATAAAAAAGGTATACCTGACAGGCCCAACATAAGGGCTTATATTTTTGGTGATGTGGCATGGCTAATATAGACAAGGAGTAACACCACTTGGGTTCAGACTGATCGATTTTGAAAATCCTCCTTCCTTCCTTCCTTCCTTCCTTCCTTCCTTCCTTCCTTCCTTCCTTCCTTCCTTCCCCAGCAGTCAATATTTGAACTGCACATTTAGTTCAGAGATAGAACAATGCTACAGCTGTCCCACAGTCAGTTAATCCTCTGCCTTTGTTCCTAACTGCTGCTGGGAAAGGGTGGGACATAAATCTTCCTCTCCAATCGAACATGCTGAACAATAAGTATCAGGGGTTGGGAACAGGATGGGGCTTCCTCAAAGCAAGGTGAAATACTGTCTTCTCATTATGGCTGCAGCAATTCAATCTGGGTTTGAAGGTAATGAAAGAGCTTCATTCATTTAATCAGATACTGATTGATTGCTATAATAGACTATGTCAACAATTTCTATGAGGAAATAAGGGTCGACTGAAATAAATCAAACTCCAGCAGACTCAGTTAGAAGTAAAAATTATGTCAATATACTAGATGTTTGATTCTGGTGTTGTGCCAGATTTGTCCATCGTCCATTTTCAGTACTGCTAAATATTTTGTTTCTCACATCCAGTACCATGCATTTGCAAGAGGCAGCAACACCTCAGTTTTCCTCCCATGGTGTAAATTGTACTTGCTTAAAAGCTCTTAAATGGCCTTGTTTTTCATGCTCACTAGAGAGCACAAGAGATGAAACACAAACTCTTTTCTTTCAGGAGTAAAATTTCAGTGTGTTTCAGTTGCATGCAAATAATGTGAGTTCAATTCTTGGCTCTACCACAGCTTTTAGGGGTAAGTCCTTTTCTATTTATACCTTCTGTTGTACCAACCAAGTTTGTGTAATAGTTACCCCTTTGTTTCACCACTTGTCTACATGATGAATTTTTACATGAAGCTGCAAGTGTGGGCACATCTAACACTCTGCAGTTCAATTCTTATTGCTCTTAAGGATTACTGCAACATAGGTTGCTATAAATAGCAATATCCTGAGGGTTTGAAATGCAAATTTAGTGGGAAATGAAGCAAATAGTAACACCAGTCTAGCTCTGCACTTGTGCTGTGGAACAAATAATTTTATAAAAGGTTTACATTTTTCAGATGCTTCATGAAATGACTGAAAATAAATTTATTGAAAGCAATGTAAGTCCCTAATCATAGAATCATAGAGTAGTTTGGTTAGAAGGAACCTGTAAAGGTCATCTAGTCCAAGCCTCCTGCCATGAGAAATAACCACTCATTTTTGAGTTTAATAGGTAGCTATTTTTCAAAATAGAGTTCTTTTCAATAATGCTTTTAGAGAGGTAAGCTTTTATAAATAAGCATAAGTAATTTTATTTCATAAATGAGTTCTTTCCGTTCTTTGAACTTATAATTATTTTCTAAACTTCTCAGTCGAGATATTAATTGTGAAACTTTAGCTTTACTTTGTAACATTTGGATGTGTTCATCTTGTATTTATGCTAAGGCAGCTGAAGGTTGGAGCAGTAAAAAGTCTGTTCCCCGAGCTTGGTCAATCAAACTAGATGAAAATCTCAGTGGAAGAACTAAGCAGCCAATTTAGCCTTAACTTCAAAAACCTTCTTAACAAACACAAGTTCCTGCATTTGAGAATATCTCAACTGCCTATGAGCTACAGTACAGTGGTATTGTGAAAACTTTAATTCTTGCATTACTCACAAAATTGTTTTGGTTTCATTGTCATTCTGCAGTTAAGGAGAAGAGTTAACAAGAAAGTAACAACCAGTTGACAATAGCACATTCAGCTGATTTCTTCTATGTAAAAATGTAAGGAATGGAAAATACAGGAGTGTGGATCCTGTATCCAATTATTTATGAGATAAAGTAGTTCCTAGGAAGCACAGAAACAACCCTGAATGTCAGCAATTTCACTTGCCATGACTATCTCTATCTGAAAATGACCCCTAAGTTTTTCTGCAGTGTTACCTCTGGGGATAGGTGTGATTCAAGTGCCATCAGAACTGCCTTGTAAGTGGGAAGAATCACAAAATCATGGATTCTGCTGAGTTGGAAGGGACCCATCATGATCATCAAGTCCAACTCCTGGCCCTGCACAGGACATCCCCAAGAGTCACACCATGTGTCTGACAGCATTGTCCAAACACTTCTTGAACTCTGTCAGGCTTGGTGCTGTCACCACCTCTCTGGGGAGCCAGATCCAGTGCCCAACCACCCTCTGGGTGAAATCCTTTTCCTACCCTGTTTGCAGCTGGGCTCTATGATGAATCCAGCTTTGGGAATGTATCCAGCACTGAATTGATTCTGGGCTCCTGCTCAGCCCATCTCCTGCCTCCTCCCCATGTGGGTCCCCACCTGATCACACTAGAGGTGGGAAAAATTTCCCCTACAATTTTCAGGGATCAAAGATGTCAGAAGTCATTGTCCCAAACTGAAGAGATGTAACAAATACTATCAGCTTCAGAAATACATTAGCATTGTCTTGATTGAGTAATTCTTATGTATTGTAGTATTAGACATCATTGTCCAACTTTGCTAGGTCGATCAGATAATTGCAAAAAGGCTGTAGGAATTCTCTCTATGCAAAGGTATGTGAACAAGAAAATGTCATTGAGAACAATTAAATGGAAGCTATCATTGTTACAGACTTCATATCTCAAGTAATGAAAAAGGTTTCTTAATGCAGGATGAGAGGAATTAATTCCTCTCAATATTATTCTGACCATATCAAGTATCTTTCAAATGTAAATGAAATCCAGATCTGACATATTCAGAATATTAAATAAACTGCGAAGAAAATCAATGTGCTACTTGAATGCTCAAAATGACAAATGTCCTTTGAGCTATCTATCTTGCAGCATTCATTTAGCTGGTTTTGAAAGTTTCCCCAAGATCTGAGCTTCTTTCTTTTGTTCCCAGGGAAGTTCTAAACATGGAGAACCTCCTTGTATTCCTCTCATTCTGACAGCACGCTACCTGTAGGTACTATAAGATTTACAACCTCCATCTGAATCCAGATTTCAGGGAAGATGAACATGCAAAAATGGTACCTAAGTGCTTGTAAGAACACCTTAATTAATGGGATTCCCCTCTTGAAGATGATTGGCTGTTCTACCCAAATCTATTTAGGTATTTTTCAGCAAAAAGCCATCAACACAAACATCTATGTCTCTGACTTTCCAGGTCTTTACCTGTCTAAGTGTCACCTGTGTATCTTTGGCTTTGTGCAGTGGTTGGATGGCTTTGGGGTGGGACTGGTGTTCTGTGGAAAGCAACAAGCCCTGGGTCAGTGCGAGGCAGAGCCCTGTCCTTGCAGAGCAGCGCCCTGTGTCAGCTGCAGGGGTCAGCTACTGGAGCTCTGACACAGCAGCAACACTACTAGATGTTTGGGATATTGGCTGGGGTTTCTGGTGGGTTTTGTTTGTTGTTTGTTTAAATGGTTTTTAGAAATAACATATCTTTGCATTATGTTAGAAAATGCTGCATTTCCCCCATTTTTTTCCCCAGACATCTCCCTGTGGGCAAAAAACTCTATCTGATTTGTTAGCATAAATATAAGATAGATTCAGCTTTGCACTATGTCCTGACTAATCTAATTCCCAGTGGTTCTGCAAATCAGTAGAAGCATAAAGCCATGGCAAAGAATGATCTTCAACTGAAAAGAAAAGTAAATAGAAAAAACAGTTTTGCAACAAAAAACCCCAGGTTTTGAGTGGATTATATGCACTATTAATTTACATCCATATAAGACACCATTGAAAGAAATTTCTGTTGGTAGATGAGGCCCCCAAATATCAATATTTGTTTGGCTGCCAGGGAAAAGCAAATAATAACAGCCAAAGGGGATGCATTTCTAGAATTACAGCACTTTTCATTAGCTAATCCCCAGGAGGATTCCTCTGGATGTGGAGAAATGCTAACTGTGATCATATGAGAGCGGGGAATCAGAGAGAATAAGCCTTTATGAACCTAATAGAATGTCAACATCTGGACAGCCAAACAGATGTCATGCCTCTGTTCCTTTTCAGATGCAGAGGGCTTTTTCCAAATCAGAGAGGAAATAATGTATGATGGTGCTAAAACCTTTCCCTTGAACCATAATTAATTCACCTCTGCAATATATTATTTATAGAAACACAACACCGTTTTGGTCATCTACTGTCTGTGACTGCCTTGCTCATTTTTCTTTCAGTGGAGTTGTACATGATTCATTGCAGGCTCTCTGTTACCTGCTGGGGAGGGAAATGATGGCTCCTGTGAAAGTGTATTATAGATGGCACAAGCTCTGTGGTCTTTGCACTGTATGCTATGGGCAAAGTATTCTAGAGTGAAATGGAACATGATGCTGAACATGTGGAACCTGACATAATGCTAAAATATTAGGAGGCTGTAATTGTTGATAATCCAGTTATTGGCAGTATTCCCTCATCCCCAAGTATTATTTGTCAGATGTGAGGCTTGAGGAGAATTTTGAAAGAGGAAATACAGTGTTTCCAAGTACTCAAGAGGGATCTTTGAGTCATAGGGGAAGGGTAATATGAGGCAATGATCTGGACAGAGAAGCAAACAGACAATTGTCATTGCTCAGGGTGAAGGGGAAGAAATGCAGATGGGAAAGGATATTGAGGTGAACTTTAAAGACACCACTTTGAGGAGTCCAGAGAAGGGCAATGGAGCTGGTGAAGGGTCTGGAGCACAAGTCATATGTGGAGTGGCTGAGGGAGTTGGGGGTGTTTAACCTGGAGAAATGGAGGCTCAGGGGAGACCTTATCATTCTCTACAACTCCCTAAAAAAAGATCGGAGCCAGGCGGGGTTCAGTCCCTTCTCTGACGGACTGGGGAGGGGAACATAGAATGAGAGGATATAGTCTTAAGCTGCACCAGGGGAGGTTTGGGTTGAACATTGTCAGGGATTTATTCACAGGGAGGCATTTAAGGAAAGCCTGGCTATGGTGCTCAGTGCTATGGTCTGGTTGACAAGGGGGTGTTCAGTCATGGGCTGGACTCAGTGATCTCAGAGGTCTTTTCCAACCTAATTGATTCTGTAATTCCATGAAAGGGAACAGCCCTAGTTTCATCAAATCAATTTATATGTCAGAAAGCTACATGACTCAGACAGAGCATCCCTTTCTTTAAATTTCCCACATTTCTGTGCTTTGGGCTGTAACACAAATTTGAACATTAGTGATACAGTGTTTTTTCAAATACAAGCTGCATCTTTTTTCTTATCTAGGTAGTTTTATACATGCATATTTAAATGAAATCAATGATTTAAAATACAGAATAAGAAAAGGTGGTTATTTCCCACTCACCTACTGGGTTATTTTGCTGGCTTGTAGGGAATATTTCTATTATACTTTGGGACCAATCCCACTTTGTTTAATATAATGCTCTTCCACTCAATGGATTCATGTTTCCAAGAGTCAACTTGCACTTCAACATAGCCATTCTGTGCCTGTACTTTTCTGTTTGTGGCATTAAACAATCATTATAATGTCTCAAAGGATAAGTATTACACTGTAAATTGAAAATTCAAAGCATATGGTATTATAGAAAAGGAAATAAATTTCTGAAAAACAAGATATGCACCTTACTGCTTTTTCAAATGCAAAGTAATCTTAACCAAAGTAGAAACTAATTGCAGTGAATGATAGTAGTTTAGAGCATAATAACAGCTATTCTCAGCCAAATGTAAATGAAATTTTGGGTACTTGAATCACCTTCCTGGTCAAGAAACATAGAGCAAGCTTATTTAAATACAGATTACTCTTCCTATCATATACTGATGCAAAGCCATGGCTGATAACACTTGGACACCTCTCATCTGAATCATCTGGACACCTTTTGTTTCTTGGGTAAGAAGGATATGCAGGATAATGAGTCATTTAACAGGTGCAAATTCTGTGTTATGAAGTTGTAAGAAGATGTCATTTGAAAATGTGAGTACTCTGTTCCACACTGCTGATAGGACTTTTTTGTCCTGGCTATTCCTTATTCCAAGTGCTGGGTTTCACTAAAAAGGAATGAGGGAATATTTGTTGCTGTTTATTTTCTAAGCATACCCTCAGTTCTCAGAAATGTCCATTACTTAACATAGGAAAGAAATTATAAGAAAGCCTCTGCCGTTTTCAAGGCACCAAGCACTTCAGGAGGAGCTAAGCTTTCCTGGCCTCATCAAACCATAGGAGCATTATTAAGCAAAGAGACAGGGAACAAAGTTTTTGTCACCTTACTTCAGATGTATGTGCTGAGAATAGTATTTCTCACACACCTAATAACTTACAATCACATTTTCAAAGCAATCACACCCTTATTTTAATAAAATATGCAGCAATTCTTTCAGTTATTGTATGCACAGGAGTTCTCTTCCTTCAGAAGAATAATGACCATGTTATGCATTTTCAGCACAGGTACTTCACAAGTTGGAACAAATTGAATGACATATCTATAAAATAGAAATCACCTACTCAATATACCACATATTGATTTTTCTACTGATTAGCTTTTGGCTATGTTAGTGTATCACTATCCTGTTTTACAGTCAATAGAATTTAACAAAACAAATCTACCACACCTTCTGAATGAAATACAGATTGATTTGCTAGAGAATGTGCAAAGAAGAAGATGAGATCTATTAGAATTGTTGGCCTCTTTATTAATGAAGAAAGCAACCTCCAGAATGAGTTTTAGTGCATGAGTGCATGTGGATGTGTGCCTTAATACACAAACGAGAGGATTTGCCTGAGGGACTCTCGGCTAGGAGAAGGCAGCTTCTTAAAGTGCAGTAATTCAACTGCTTCCACTCATCTAGACATAATCTTCATGAAGCAAGCCACTGCTGGGCATCTACAGTGCATTTCTGAACAAGAACCAACCAACCAACCAAACAAACAAAAAAATAGCAAGGAAAAAATTCCAAATAAGGTGTAAAAAAACATGGTTTGCTCCTGCACAGCCAGAGAGCATCAGATAATGTTGGGAAACAGTATGTTGAACAGTATACAAGAGTCAATCCATCTTGTTTTAAAGACATTTGAAATTATTCATTTTGCTGGGAAGATTTTATTGACATATTACATTGTGACATTTTACTTCCTTGTATGTCTCTTTTTTCAGCTGCCAGTGATTTCAGAACAGCATAGTAAAAACAACACTGAGTACTACATTAAGTCTATTAATTTTAAATCACTGTTTTTATTTGTTTGGTAAGCTTCCCGAGAGATCAGATAGTGGGATGAAACTTGGCATGTTTCATGGTTTGATTTTTTTTTTTAAACTATCAGCTAAAAACTTTTCTGCTTTCTGGCATGACTAAATAGATTGTGGTTTTTTTATTCCATGAATTGGGCTGACTTTTAATAACTTACATTGCAAAACCAAGCAAAACCCAATAATCTCACAGGATTTAATGATGGAATTTGGTTTGTCAGTGCACTGTAAGGAAGATGGAGATAATATGCAAAAGGATTGTGTGACTGAGATGCTCCGAGTCCATAGTCCAACAGTCAGCACCAATAAGTAGAGATGAAATCTCAACAAGGAACAACAGCTTTTCTGTGGCAAGGGAAGGGGAGGCTGTATAAGGACCCTTACTTTCAGCAAAACATATTTAACATTTGACTTTCTCATTCATTCCTTTTGCCATCATGTCTAGTTGTATCCAGGTTGACCAAAAGCCTTGCTCATCTCTTTCATTTGCACATTAATTTCTAATTGCATTATGCTTGTTTCTGATTCTATCATGTAAGAAAATGTCCAAATGCATAAAATCATTTCCACGTGTATGTCTGCCAGGAAGGCATATTTTCTTGGTTTGTTTGTAGCCTGCTAAGAGTTACTCCTGGCATGGTCTACTGCAAGGAGAGAGGCACACTGTGATTATCCTTTCACAACATGACAGGAGCCCCTGTCAAAGGACTAACAGCATTGTAGCAGATACCAGTTTGTATTCTCCCTGAAAAATCTGCCAAAATCCACAGAAGTCTGAAGGATGAGATCCCACTTCACCCCAAATAATGAGATAGGATATAAGAAAGAAGAACTTTTCTACAGGACAATTCTCTGGGGAATTGGGTAAATCACTGTAGGAATTAGCCTAACCTGGGACAGTCCTGGCTGAATGGCATGCAGAATCCACCTTAAAGCCAAATCAGATTGTGAAATACCTAAAAGGCTCTGAGCTTTCATACATAATAACTGATTAATTAAGCTTGTAATTTTTGTGGAAATAAGGAGCAATTTTACTTGCACTTTCAAGTTTGCCTCATCCTCTTTGTCCTCTTGCTTTTTTCCCTGAAGCTTAAGCAAGTTTCATTTGTATTCCTGGACAGAGGTTTGATATTATGCAACTCTCTCCAGTGAGCACAGATCAATAGATGTTCCCTGGTCCAAGTCCCCACATTTGAATGTCCGTGTCATTATAACAGTTCCATTTCTGCGCATTTTTTTGTGCTGGGTCTTGCTCAAAAGCAATTCAAACATCTTTATCCTGGTCAGCCAAATCCTGCACCTGCACATGGGTGCTAGCTAACACCAATATCAATTTCCATCCCTCATTAATGATATTGAATGACATGGGAATGCTCCAACAGCATAACATTCAACATTTTCCTAAGACATTTTTTTGTTATAAGAAAACTATTTTCCTTCTTTTCTTCAGCAACAGCTGCCAACCATACATTTACAATGATTGTTTGAGGTGTCTTCTATCCCATCTTACTTTGTAACACAGTCCTGTTTCCTGGCTAGGTGATCCCCAAAGCATAAGAAGACTCCCTGGATGTGGGCAATCATGACAACAGCTTTCACTTGGTATGACATCTACCTTTCTTTCTGTGAGACAACCTTTTCCCCACTGGACACACGTATCTTCTGCAACTAACAAGTCAGTTTTCATAATTCACAGTGGTGTCTAGCTCCCCCTTCAGAATCTGAGCTTCTTTACTATTTTATTCCAGGCACTAACCTTACATTTTGCCTGCTCACATTTTCAATCCAATGTCAGTCCCAATGATTTCAAGAGCAGTGAGTCATATTCCATACAAAATCATATTAAATTATCATATCGTGACTCAAAGATGAAAGGGAGTCATTTGCATTTTAGTGGGGTATTGATTTTTCAGACAGCAATTGAGTTGAAAAAGGTCTCTTACTAACTTTCCTTCAACTTTGGTTAAATGATTAGCATATGTAAAAAATTTAGGCACTAGAATGAATCATGTATTTCCATAGATATTAATATAGATGTAAACATACTCCCCTGAGGTAATCCATGTTATTGTCCTACAACAATTGTGTTTACAGTGGTTTAGAACAAAAACCTGCCACACTGTGTGACATTGTTTTACCATGCTGCATTTTTGACATGGCACCTGCAACGACATACAGCATCTGTACTACTGGGGTAATCACAAATATTGCCTCAACAACCAGAGCCATTTCAAATCCATCTCTCACATATTAAATATCATTAATCTCCTGATCAATATGTGCTTTTCCTGGATAGAGCAGAGCTTTGGGGAATAAGGAACTTATCAACAGGTTTTACTGCTTATCACCAGTAACTTGGCTGAGCTGTTTGCAGAGCTTACAAAGATGGCATAGCAAAGGCAAAGGCCTGGAAATTTTCATCTCAAGCATCCATTCCTGGCTTCTGTGCTTTGTAAGGTGAACTTATTGCCATATTTCAAAACCTGTGTGTCACATTTAATCATGAGGCTGATTCAGGGTTCTTTCTGCTTGGGGCAGAAGTCAAGTCTCTTTTTCAAGAAAAAAAACAACCTGAGAATTTCAAGACAAAAATGACATATTAGGGCATCCTAAATATCATTAATCATTCAGAAGGTAGAAAAAGCCAGACATTGAAAATGTGACTGTAGATTTTCTCCTCTCCCTGTGCATGTTCTGTGTCATTAACTGTGTGATCACATACTTTTCTTAATACAGCACAGTAATTTAATTGAGCTCCCCAGATTACTGGGTGTGTGTGGATATGGTACCAATTACTACTTGCTGCGTGCTCCATCTCTCCTGGAAGTATGTGTATTACTCCGGAAACCTGGCTATTTTCTGCAGACCTTCCTGAGCAGGTCTTGCCTGTGTATTTTGGTTGTGTTTAATAGGAGTCCCTACACTTGAAGAAACCTGACAACGGAAAAACAGAGGCAAGGGATGGGGCAGAGAAGGAAATAATCTCCATCTCCTCTTTGGCCATATGTTCTGGCCCATGACTGAAGTTTCCCCTAATGGAGACACTTCACCTCGGTGTTGCATCCAGAGCTCTTTGTCCATCCTGCAGAGTCACAGAAATGTCACAAGGGCAGGGTGACAGGGAGCCCATGGAAGACAAACATACTGACAAACTCAAAGTATCTGTACTTCACGTCTATCACTACATGAAAGCAGGCAGGAAAATGTCTCATTTGTACAGCTCACAAATGACACATTGGGTGACAGAGAATGGCCAGTCTGAAAACCTGCTTTGGACACCACCTTACCTCTGTGTGATCCTGGTTTACAGAGAGAGAGACACAGTTTAGTTTTAATGTCCCAAACTGGAGAGCATTGTTCAGCCACACTTTGCTGACAGCACTGTGTAACACTGCTCTGTGCATCCTGCCTGTGCAAAAGTGCCAG
>VYZT01052205.1:1444-14973 GCA_013400735.1 Pomatostomus ruficeps
GGGGACAACAAATCAGTAAGTGACAACTGAGCAACTAAAGGGGAACTTGGGGGCAGACCTCTAAGGTCCCGGACTAGACCACTGCTTCTTCCATCCCTAGGTGGGTCTCCTTGGTCCCGGGAGCCCTCCACCAGGATCCCTGTTTGTCTTTGGTATCTTCCGGGGCCTTCAGGCCTTTATTCTTGTGGTGAACAACCCCAACAGGTGGGTGATTAAGAAAGACAAAGAGTTGGCTCTGAGATGGGTGTGGCTAACTAGCCGTTATCTAAGATTCCCTGGTATCTGAGATTCCCCCTTAGAGGGGGGCAGAGATACTGGGGGAATGGGACTAGTTAAAAAGGGGCTAAGCACAGCTGGAGGGAACTTCGCTTCTAGACATCCAGAGGAGAGGGAGAGAGGCTACTGGAGCTCCAGGAAGAATCTTCCTCCACTGTAGGCTTCTGTCTTCAGCTATGTGCTTCTATCAACTCTCCACCATCTGCTCCAGTGCCTCAAGGGAAGGAAACTCGGGATCCCCGAGCCTCCTTTCCCCTCTCAGGGGAGTCATCGCACCGTCCCTGCGCACCGGGAGCACCAGTGCCCCTGCCGGCTGTGACCATGACTGCACCAAAGGGGAACTGCCAACAGAGTGGGAAGAGACTGTCTGTCGGTTTGTCTGTTCTTATTTGTTGTGGTTACCGTTGTTGTTTTGTCCGTCCCATCATATATATAAATATATTAGTAAAGGACTGTTATTCCTCTTTTCTCATACCATTGCCTGAAAGCCCCTTGATTTCAAAATTATACCAATTCGGAGGGAAGGGGGTTACATTTTCCTTTTCTAAAAGAGGCTTCTGTCTTCTTTAGCAAATACCTGTCTTTGAAACCAAGACAACATCCCTGGCTATCATTCCAGGAACGTTTTCAGGATTATGTCACAGAGTGGATGCATTTCCTCAGAATCACGAGAGATGCTCAGTTCTAAGTAAAGTTGCAAAATGGGAGAGCCTCAGAAAATGCTAATGCATTTCAGAGATTATGCCTTCTTGACTATGGTCCCTGAACATGGTGACAGCTATAGTGCTGATGCTTCCCATTCTCAAAAGCCTGTCAAACCCAATTAAAAACTGCATTCTGGTAATCTTTGTCCTTTTCAGTGGCAGCTTGCTGTGCAGATATTTATCTCACTTTCTACCTGCTCCAAATAATCCTTCTGTGTTTATATAATACTCCTCTTTCCATATGTATGCATGGGTGTATATGAACACATTTTCTAGAAGAAAGAGACTACCTGGTTGCTCTGTCATGTGTGCCAACATTTCACTAGGTTACTTTTTAATGTAAAGTTGTTTGATTGATTCCATAAAACTTGTGATCATGTATTTTCACTTGCTTTCCTTCAAAAGATTATCTGTTTTTAAAAAGCTTTCTGGCAATGCATTCATTTGTATGAGGCTTTTTAAAATAAGACATCTAATTTATGTGTCTATGTTATGATGTTATTTTCCAACTGTTATGATGTTCTGAGTTTTCCAATTTCAGAAATTGGCTCCTCTACAGGGTAATTTGGAATGACACAGAAAAACTCCTGCTCTGCGTTGCCTTCTGGAGGAGACTGCAGAAGGAGAGTAGGAAGCTTGGTCAATCGTACTGAGCCTCAGATTATGGTTACCTTTTTGAATGGGATCATTGTCTTAATTTTCCTGGAATCAGTAGAATTTTGTTATTTCAAACTACACAGAAGCATTAAAAAGTCATTAAGGAAATCTGTTGAGTTCCCTATACTTCAGTGGAATGTAAATTCCTAGGCGAAAACTGTATTTTTATGTTTATTTTAGTAAGTTCTGCAAAACATAAGATCCTGAGTATTTATTCTAAATGAAGGCTTGTATGCCTGCCAGATGAAATTTTTTATTTCACCTGTAACATTTATTAATATATTTTCAGGCTTATTGTCTAAAGTTGTTGAAATTAGTCCAAAGAAAAGACTGTGACACCATTCTTTACTGTGACCACTAAGAATCCTACTGAGTTCTTTGACTTCTAGTAAAAGTCTAGTGTGTAGAATTGCTTATAAAATTAACAAATATTGCTATATACAGAGTCACCACAGGGACAAATACCCAATACTTCCAATTTGGCTTTTTTATTATTACATTTGGGGAAATTCTTGTAAGGAAAATACTTTGAGAATTAGAAAATACAAAGAAACTACTTTTAGCTCAAGAGGTTACTCTACCTTGAATAGTTTGAAGCTGGGAAAGTAGGTGGTGGAAATAACATGTATGCATATAAACACGAATTTCAAGTCTTTACTTGCAGAACGAGCTGCAAGGAGGCAGCTGAAGGAGTATTGGAATGAGTAATAGCAGTTAAAAGTGTCTGAATTTTGCTATAAATTCAACACTAATGTTTATGGTGTGAAAGGTTTCTACAGAGAAATTTAATAGATGTAGTCCTTTGACTTGAAATTCAGCACTTCAGCATAAAATTCTCAATAAAATTCTCAAATTATGGTATTGTACAATTGTAGATAAGGTAACCAAGTTCAGTTTCAGAAAAAATGAGAATTCAGAGTGGAAACTGTACGAATGTGGAACAAGATTCTCACTGTTAATGTGGCTTGTCTACAGTTCTGTGTGTTTTGTGGATAACACAGAGGATCTTAGCAGTGGTAACTCATAAGTATATGCATATTCCACACTTAGCTTATGTTTGGTATCAACCTACATTTTTTAAGCACTCTGCAAGGATTTTTCCTGAAATGCTAGAAAATGCAATTGAAATAGCTAATGGCAAAGAGTTAGAATGTAGATTTGTTATAAACTGTTTACCACTTAGTAGCTGGTGAAGATAGCTTTTTTTATTAGTCTTTTATAGAAACTTAAGAATACAGCCAAGATCTTATCAGGAAGGAAAAACGTCCTACAATTCATCCAGCACAGCTCCTCTTTCTATACCAATTTTACTCACACATAAAAAGTTGGCAGGTAAAATCTGGAGCTTTGTTCCAAACAAACTTTGGGATACCACAATTTGCTTGCTAATGATTACAGCTAAGATGGGAAAGAAATTATCTGGAAAATACGAGAAGTCACTGGCAAGCAATTTGTAAAAAGCATAGTGTTTTGGGTGAACGTTATGCCCCAGTTTGCTTGGTGGCTTTAGGGGAAGGTTGGATGATTTATTCTGGGCTGCGCACAGAAGAAACAACAGAATTCTCAGGAGGTTCAAAAACAAACTTTTACTTGCAAACTTCAGAACATTCTGGTAGAATAAGGCACTTAGCAAATTTTAAAACAACACCCAGACAAAGTAAGGCATTTCACAAACTTTAGCTTAGCAAATTTATACTTGGCCCACTTGAACTTATCCTAAGAACAAGACTCTTACTAAGATATTAACTGGAATTTTTTAGTCTTGCTTGCAATATATTTTGAGAAGAAGTGAGGAAAAGAAGTCACCCTCTGTGACTTAAGAATGAGACTTGACTGCTGCAATTTCCATGTCTATCAAAGTGATGGTCACAGTCTTAATCCACAAAGTGGAAAAAGCCCACAAAACACAGAGTTCAGTGGTTTAATATACATTCAGGTTATGTGGGAATGCCCAGGTGCCTTCCCTTGGGTAGAGAGTTTTACATTTTTATAGCACTGTGGCTGCTGGGCTACTTCAGGGGTCTTTGAGGGTTTATCACACCTTCTAGGACATCCCAGCTGCCTCTTAGGTCAGCACAGTTGAGGCATTTATGCCTCATCAGAAGGGTTGAATACCTTCAGGTGAATGTCGGAATATCTCCCTCAGAGAGGCGTTTTCACACCTGAGCCAGTTGTGTAAGGGCAGAAATTGGCATGATAAAAAGCAGTATCCCACATCCCAGGAGCTTATCGGCCTCTTCCTTTATCTGGCCCAAGACGCAGCTTGTAGCCTCTGGTGGTGGGTGGGCACCCCCTCTGCACTTGGGCTGTGACCTTCAACTCCATCAGCCAAGCACCCACCCCTTGAGACCTTGACCACCAACATTTTAGTATCTCACAGTGATAAGAAAAACAACCAAATAATGTGTCAACTGGCTGAGGAAAGTTTGGTGTGTACAATGAGGAGAAGTTTTAAATTTTAATATACACATACTTCAAAACTGATTTACGGTTTTAATTCTCCCTTCCCATCGGGGGGCTGGGAGTGGGCAAGATCCTGGCACACACCCAGGCCAGTTGACCCAAATTAACCAAAGGGCTATTCCATACCATATGATATCAGCTCAGGTATAAAAGTTAAGGAAGTGAGGAAGAATAGGGGATGGTTATTATTTTATAATGTTTGCCTTCTGGAGCAACTGCTCCATGTGCTGAAGCCCTGCTTCCCAGGAAGTGGATAAACTTCACTCACTGGACGGAAGTAGAAATTAAACTTTTTTTTCTCTTTATTTATGCATGCACAAGCTTTTGAATTCTTTTACTATCGCTTTTTGGGGGTCTGCAGTACTGCCTGGATTTCTGCGGGACAATCTATCTAGCACTCTCGGTCAGATAAGCACTCTGGCCTTTGCTTGGGAGAAGCAGCGCTATCTCTTGGTTTATCTATGTACCAATGTTTTGCCTCTGCAGTGTGGAGCAGAGAACTCAATGTTAGATGAAGCAGGCAGGGGCAAAGAAGAGAGAACGGACTACTCTGATAGCATTACTTAGACTTTTATTTTTTTCAGGATACAGGGTTATTAGAGAGATTTCAAGGGGTTCGTTACACAGGGTTTTATAGGGAAAGGGAAGGGGTGGTCATAATGTGAGGTCCAGAGTTCTTATCAAATCACAGATTGACGTGGGATGACAGTTTTCCAAGGAGTTCTGGGGAAGGGTGGAACATATTTGCATTAACCTATGAACTTTAAAGAACAGCATGAGTTTCTAGTAATTTTTGAATAGTAATACAGCGTGATGAATATTAAAATAACAGAGGCGGAACAAAATCTATGATTGAAGGGTTAAAACGTGGCAGATAGGGAATTTCCCTCCAGCATGCTGCCTCCATCTTCTTCAGCTTCACTATCCTGGGAAGGAAAATCTGCCCAAGTTATTTCTCCATCTCTCATGGAGGCAGCTGGTTGGTCCACTGCCACATTTTGCTTATTATTTAGTTTTGCTTTTTTCTTATTACAACCTGCAAGTTGTTTTCTCTCTTATTTCTTCTTCCCTGTCCTGCTGGGAACTGGTGTCTCAGTAGGCACCTGCATCTAGCCAAGGTCAACCCACTACAGAGAACAAATATAAAACCTTAAAAAAACCATCACTGGTAATCTAGGTTTAGCAGAACTTATATGTAAGAGATTAAAGAAGCAGATGAACCACTTTTAAAACAATTTTTTTTTTTTTTGCAAGGGGTATTACAGTAAAGAGAGAATTCAGGTTAAGCAGTACATGGCAATCTGAACATAGGAGGAAAGGAGGAAATAATACAAGGTTATTACCCTTTGCTTGTTTTCAGCAGAAAAAGTCGATATAATTAATGGTCTCTTCAAAAATAGCAAAGGTATTTTCAGTTTACATTGACAAATTTTAAAAGTTTGAGTGTGAATTCATTAGGTCTTTTAAGAGGCCTAACTTTCCCAGTCACAAAGTCCTGAAAAAAGACTGATTATAAAGATGGAAATGAATATAAAGGGAGATAACACCATCATAAACATGGGAGAAAAGAGTTGCAGATTCCATGTCACGTAACTAGACCTGACTCTCAGGTTAAATTAAGATTTATCAAGTGTTCTGTTGTGGATCAGTATCTAGACCTCAAGAAAACACTTGCCAAATGCCCTTGAGAAAAGCTTTGTTCAATTATACTTACTGGTTGGCTTTTAGAAAAGATCAGCATTAAAAGTGGGTCTCAGGAAGTCCTCTAGCTCTTCTACTGTGTTATTTCTCACATGATTTTTATGACAGTGATTACAGCAAATACGGCACCTGAGAAACCTTTATGAAAGGTTCTGGCACAGAGTATATTTGGAGACAAGAGTGTTTAGGGCCTCTGAGAAAAATCTTACAGCTTGGAAATAAACCCTTTGGCACAAGAATAGAGCTCTTGCCGAGGCTAACAACACTCTGGGGGTCTCTTCTACCCCTTTACATTCTATACTTGAAATCTCCCTGGAGAAATTACACAAATTAAATTCTGTGGGACAATACTTTTAATTTTTCAAAAAGTACCAGTAAAAGCCTCTCTGGACCTTTCGACTTTAGGACTAAAAATCTCAAGTAAGCTTTGTTACCAAGTAAACTGCAGTAAGACTCAATATTTATACTTCTACTTACAGGTCAGCATAAAGTTCATGTTGATTTTGGCACTGCTGCACAGGGTGCCTTGCTGCCACATCACATTTTGATTTTGTCATTATTTATATTTGTCTTTATATTTTAATAACAAAAGAGAATTCAAAAGTTTGGAAATAAGTAAAGCAAGTATGAAATTAAAACTACTGGTTTAGGAATGTAGATCTCTTTGTTTTATTTAATTTATTACTCTGAAAAGCAGCTCTGCAGAGAAAAACCTGGGGGTCCTGGTGGACAACAAGCTGTTCATGAGCCAGCTGTGTGTCCTGGGGGCCAAGAAAGCCATTGGTTTCCTGGGATGCGTGGGGAACAGCAATGCCAGCAGGTCAAGGGAGGAGATCCTGCCTTTCTACTCAGCCTCATTTTTATCAAGTATTTTTGAGACAGAGAACTTGAAGGCATATTTGAAATTACTTTTCGTTAAGAAGAATCACAATTTGTTGAAAATGGCAGATATTTCCAGAAGAATTCTTTGCATTGTTTTGGATAAACAATGGGTGTCAGGTAGAATTCTGAGCTGTAGCAGTTCACAGAAATAAAAGAAATACCTAAAGACAAGACCATTAATTTCCGTGTTCCTACTAGGTTTTTTTCTGTGTATTAAAGAGCCTTTGGGAATTTGAGTGTTTGAAGGATTCTTGGGTCTGCAACTTCATGCACTTTCATCCATTTGTTCCTTAATAATTTACCACTTTTGAAATACTTTGCAATAAAGTTGAAGAAGTAAATACATTAACATCTAGATGAATATAGACAATAATATAATTTTCAGTAAACAGTTACAGAAACAAGTAAATATTTTAGCATGGAAAATGTGATTATTTTAAAAATTAGAGTAATTTGGAATTTTTGTTTTTTAAACTTCTTTTTTTGGTTTGGTTGTTTGGGAGGTTTCTTTGGGTGATTTTGTTGTTTCATTCACTCACATTATTCTTTTGTTTATTTTTTGATTTCTGTCATGTTTGCAGGTAATTTAGAAGAATCCTTATGCTGTCCTGATTTTTTTCTATCTTCTTCATTCTCTGCCCAATCTATAAATAAAAGAGGGAATTGAGGAAAAGCACAATCACTGCTGATGCATGGTCTTGTCTCCCATCTCTTTCCTGATTTACTACTGACCTCATTGAAAGGTGGGAACCCACACTAAGTCCAACGAGAGATTCAATAGGAAAGCAATTATCCATCTATTTTTAAAAATGAACTAAATCCAGCTATCCTACTAGCTTCATAATGCTATATTGATGTTTTATGAGGCAGAAAGTGGTGCTGCTATTGGCAAGATCTACCTAAGGCTGAATTATTAGAAAAAACAGAGAAATAATATTATTTTTTCTTTTAAGATATTGGCTGAAGAAGAGAAACACGATTTCATTTTTAGGCTAAATTTAGTGCAGGATTGGGTATATAATTTTGCTTGATTTAGTTCTTCTTTTACAATCTTTGAAATGTAAATGTGAATGCAATAGAATTTAAATCTAAAACTGTCCCGAATATGAAAGTTCCAGTGGATTCTGTGAAAAAGTTATGCAAGGAAAGATTTTCATTTTGATTTAATGTGTCTGTTCTGAAAACTGTGGATCATCCCTTTTCTCTTCTACACCCCAGTATTGAGCTCTTTGTCACATGCACTCGAGGTTTCTCCGTACTAATCAATGGGTTTTTTATTTTCAGTTAACTTGACATAATGTCTGTTCTAAAATCTTCATCCTTTCATCCTGATGCTGTAGCATATTCCTCATTCAAAGCTAATAATGTTTACAGCCTCTTTGCTCCCCTCTGTTTTGTCAAGGAAACCTCTTCTGTTGTGGTATTGCTAAGGTTTATGTCACATATTATCACCTTCATTGGTATTAAGAAGCCCAGCCTCCTGACAGCAAGGGTTAAATGACTCTGCCTATAACTATATTGAATACATAGTGAAGCTGGGAATTGGTACCAGAAAGTTATTCTGAGATAACCCTAGTATATTCTCTGTTAAAATATCTTAATAGAAGAAATGATTTCATGAGGAAATCAGCAATAGCGTGTGTATGTGTGCCCCAGCTGGTCATATTCTAGGTCATTGGCTTTTCAAATGTGAAAGCAGAAATAGCCTTTCGTACTGACTGTAGTTTTACATTGAACTTTGCTGCTCTGACATGGAGAAAGTGAGTAGGAAAACAATCTACATTTTCATTTCAGGAAAGTGCTGTCCAAATATCTTCCAGCATGTTCATACATGCAGTATCATTATAACCTACACTATTGCTTCACTTTGTATCAGCCAATTAGTCAGTCTAAATAAAATCTGCTTTGCATACATGTTCTACTTGTTTTACTTTACATTCATAAGAAACGAATATGAATGAATAATTTAAATTCAGGTCTAATCCATTCTTTAGATATGTTATGTATTGTCTCATTTCCTTTTTTATTACCCTGGATTTTAATTTGATCTGCTTAAGCATATTAAGGTATCTATTTTAATAATCATTAAAAAACCACATTTCAACTCTTTTTTATCATATTCTGCTTTCTGTTTTGAGATAATTTCTTTAACATTAATGATACATTCTTTTTCTCAAGTATTATGCTTCCCTTGTGTATCATCTTGGGATAATCTTGTCTCCAGCTTACTGAAAAATCTCTTGGGGAATTTCTATGTAGTTTCATATGAATGACATATATAAAGTTTGCACAACTGGTGTCAGCTAAATTTCTTTATTTAGGTTGAGGAAATAAGTAGTTGCATAAAGGGAAAACATTTCAATTTGTCCATACCACTTTCTAATTTAATTAAGAGTCAACATCTGAAATAGAGTTGAATTCTCTGATCACAATTCATAATTGCACATAGTAAAAACCACAGAAAATCTTGCCCGTAAAAACAGAGGATAATATGAAATTTTTGATATCTGATAAATATGGTGACACTTTACTGTTTTTTAAACAGTTTCAGGCTTTGAGTTTTCTAAATTAGTTGTATATGAGTATAGATGCAACTGCACTTAAATATCAGCTGAATGGGGATTGCGTGGTATCATAATTTAAATTACTGCAAGTACATATCATTCAAATTTTCCATGGGAAAATGTTTCAGATTATAAAAATTAAAATTAATTAAAGACTAAATTGTGTCAAAAAAAGTGCAAAAATATTACTCAGGGTAAGAGAATGAATTTTTAAAAAACATTTTAAAAATATTTAATCTGTCACTTATGCTACAATACTATATGCCTAATATTTTTATGTAATAAAGAATATGTTTTTTTAAAAAGTACTGCTAAACTTAATCACATTTTAGAAAATGTTTATGTTGCTGTGGTAACACAGACTTTTTCCCATGGGAATTTTCTCCTCTTCTTCCTGTGTTTTATGAATAAAGATAAAGTTTGGATATTCTTGAAACGGTCTCTGGAAAGATGGGCGGTTCTAGCCTGGTCAATCGGCCTAGGGGGAGGTTTTGAATTGACCCAATCCAGAGGACCTTTGAAAAGTCTATATAAGTTTTAGAATTAAATAGTAAATTCAGATTTACGCCAGATTCCATCGGCTTGGTTTCTTCACTTGGCTAGTGGTTCAACAGAGACATGTTACTAGCGTGTTTTAGAAGATACAAAAAAAAAAATTACTTTCCTTTAATACCCATGATGACAAATGCTATAATTTAGTTATAATCACCAAATATATAGATCTTATCTAGTAGTCCATCTGAGGGACACTACAGTGTTACTTAAAGTGTCCACTAGACTGGGGTGGTTTTGCTTGTAAAGAAACACTGTTCAGCAGAAGTTCTGATTTTTTAGAGTATTTTCTGCCTTTATCTTTTCTGAAATAATTTAGGTTTCTTCTTTGTGCATCACTGGATATATTCTGCAAGCCTCGTCAGTAGACGGTGATCCTTCATGGAAACTCCTGCTCCAGTTGGACATAGCATGAGTGCATGAAGGGAGGGATTCCAGGAATTTTCTTGCCTCACACCTCTCCCACTCAGATACCTCCCCTCAAAGTAGAGCCAACCACACTGTAAATATACTTATTTTTGCCCGACCTGACCTTGTGCCTCTCTCTGGCCCTAGACACTCCTCTTCTGTCAAGGCATCCTTCACCTTTTTCTGTCTTTGTGAAACTCATTGGTGTGCCTGTACAGAGATGAGAGAACACAGATGGGAACATCCTATGGCTGGATTATACAAGGGCTTTGAAGGAGCTGGAAATTCAGGACGTTAGGCTTTGAAGGCATTAGTGCCATGTCTGGAAGGAGGAATCGTGATCCCTTGTTATGAAAGCCAGTGCTGGATGTACAACACACACCTCATATGGGTGTTTTGATCCTACCCATAATTGCCTACCTGTATTTACAAATACACAGATATATATGCATTATGTACAAATTTAATCTTCTTTCTTTGCTGTTGTCTACTTTGGTTCACTTTGCTTTTTGCTTGACAATCCCTGTAGCATGTTCTGCTTTCAGTCTTGAACTACTTTTCCATTGTAAGCACACTTCATCCTCCTTAAATCCTTTCTTCTCTAGACTCCATGCCTTCACCCATCCTTCCTGCTTTCAGATTTAAAGCCTGCATTAGCTTTCACTTGAAACATTATGCGGATATTTGTCTCCTCTTACATTACAAGTGAATTTTGTTGTAGAGTTGCTGAGTTAATATATATAAAGCACTTTTGTGTTCTGTTCAATTTGCTTGAATCCTAAGTGGGTATGGCATGCTGGTTTCAAAGATAGCGTACATAGGAAACCTGATATTAACCTCCAACCATCTTGCATTCTACAACTTAAAAGACATAGACGCTAAGGCACTATGCATAATCAATGTGAAGGAGTGATCTACACAGCTGGTAGCTTTAGAGGTGTTATACCTGAGACATGTGTGATGAAATATTACCAAATTGCTCTCAATATACCTTTTAAAAGAAACAGACCTTTCCCCTCTATAGTGATTAATTTTTTGCACTTCTCTTGATATTTTCTTTTAAATATTTTTGTCTGTGCACTCTGTCACTGATTTTGTGTTGTGCAAAGAAGAGGTGCACATATTCAGTGTTACACTGCACTGAAACTCTGGTTTGGGAATTGAAGTGAGTTGTGAGATATGCATAAACCTTCTGGTGCAGTGCAATACCTAAGGCATGGGTAATATTTATGTAAAATTTGAGTGAGATACTTCCTCTCTTAGCTGAACCTTCAGGACAAAATTACATATTTAAGCTTACTACATTGTTTGTGAGGACAAGAAGCACTTCAGAATGGGAACAGGTTTTCCTGTTGCTTTTTTAAATAGAACTCAGGGGAAGAAGTCTGGTTTAGATGAATTTTAGGCACAAATCTATAAAGGGTCTATTCAGCTCATTATACATATTCAATGGAAATCTATAATACTTATCATACTCCAGTGGACTGTCTAAGTACTAGTTAGAAAGGGTCATTATGTATTTTATCAGCAGAACTGTTTTGCAAGAGGAATTAAGAAGTCTCACATCAAAATACCTAATAATCCAGTGGTTTGAACACTTCTTAAGGCTGTCAGCTGCTCAACTCATGTCTCTGCATCATTCTCATGACTTACTTTGTCCTTCCTGACATACTTCCTCCCACATAACAGTGGGATCAAGTGGACCTTCAGCAAGTTTGCTGACAACTTCAAGCTATGTGGTACATTCAGTGGGCTAGAAGGGAGGGATGGCATGCAGAGGGACTGTGATAGGCTTGGAATTTTTGCCTGTGCAAACCTCAGGAAGTTCAGCAAGGTCAAGTGCAAGGTCCTGCATGTAGGTCAGAGTAGTCCCAAGAGCAAATACAGGCTGGGTGAAGAATGCATCAATGGCAGCCCTGAGGAAAAGGATTTGGGTGTGTTGACTGACAAGCAGCTTAACATGACCCAGAAATGTGCACTTGCAGCCCAGAAAAGCAATTGTATTCTGGGCTACACCAAAAGAAATGTGGCCAGCAGGTCGAGGGAGGTGAGTCTTCCCCTCTAATTCACCCATGTGAGACCCTACTGGAGTATTGCATCCAGCTCTGGGGTGCTGATATAAGGACATGGACGTGTTGAAGTGACTCCAAAGGAGGGCAAGGAAGATGGTCAGAAGGACTAAAGCAGAGAACTAAGGAACAAGTATTTGGGAGAAAAGGCAATAATCAGACTAATGAACACAGGTGTGATAGCTAAAGTTTGTGTGATTCCTTTTGTAAATATTTGTAAGGACCTACCACTTCCAGGACAGGAGAAGAGAAACATATTATGTGTTTTCTTATGCATATTGCCATTTCTTGACCTTACTAATTCTAAAGGAAAAGGGCGAGCTGGTTACAATATTTATTATCTCCTTCATCTTTTGGTCTACAGATTATTTCCAGTGAAGAAATAACCCTTTGTGTTTGAAGATTTTGGCATTTCTCTCATTCCTATCTGCAATATGCTAAAACTTAACCAAATATGCATTTTGCATTATTGCAGGTTTTTAACGTGTGATACAAAACATTTGAGGGAAAAGTGTGCTTCATTATTATATCCTTGAGTGCTGTCCAGCTTGTGTTCTCAGAATAAGATTTAGCTCTTCTTCAAAAAATGCCAAGGAAGTTAGGCAATTTAAACAAATGCATTTTAATCTGCATAGTTTATGATTTCCCAGCAGTAGCTTCCCTCTGGAATGTTCATAGTTTTCATTTAATATTTGTAACTGGATAGTGACAAAATAATTTCCCTTTCTTCCCTGTGCCTTGTCTTGTCTCCTGCTGTTTCTTCTCTCTTCGAACCTAATGAAACAGAATTTTCTGGTTTCAGTGGAATCTGAACTTTTTTTCTACATTTGAATAAAATATGGAAATACACAAAGCATTTACAGTGCTAGAAGAAAATTGACTTAGTGCTCCATATATATCTGTATTTCTGTGAATGATTGCTCTATCCATTTCAGAAATAAGATCAATTTTAGTCTCGGGTGGACAGACAAAAAGCTGGAGGTGTCACGCCAGAAAGGATGTAATGGAGGTCATCTTTGTCTAATCTTCAGTGGCGGGAAAAAGTTTGTAAGGTTACAGCATCCTTAATCTCAATGTCCAGAAACAAGACGTTCTTCCTAAACAGAGGTGTGTAAACCTCAGTGATCTACTTTCCAGTGGCATAAGGAAAACTCAATTTTTTTCAAAGGAAAACTTTAGGTATTAAAAAGCGTATTTATGAGACTCAGTTTATAAAAAAATGTATGAAAACCATTTTCTCTTTTTTTTTTTTT
>VYZT01052208.1:0-15599 GCA_013400735.1 Pomatostomus ruficeps
ACAGAATCATTAAAGTTGAAAAATGCCTTTAAGGTCATCCAGTCCAACCATAAACCCAACCCTGCCAAGCCCATCACTAATCCATGTCCCCAGCTGCCACATCCATACATCTTTTAAATCCCTCCAGGGATGGTGACTTCACCACTTCACTGAGCAAACTGTTCCAGTGTTTGGCCACCCTTTCCATGAACAAATTTTTCCTAATATTCAACCTAAACTTCCCCTGGTGCAACTTGACGCCGTTTCCTCTTGTCCTGTCCCTTGTTCCCTGGGAGCAGAGCCCGACTCCCCTGGCTGCCCCCTCCTGTCAGGGAGTTGTGCAGAGCCAGAAGGGCCCCCCTGAGCCTCATTTTCTCCAGGCTGAGCCCCTTTCCCAGCTCCCTCAGCGGCTCCTGGGGCTCCAGACCCTCCCCAGCTCCGTTACCCTGCTCTGGTCACACAAAGAAGGCCCAGGCCTGGGAAGCAGGGAGCTGTTTTCTCAGTATGGGCACTGCTCCTGCTCCTTTTAGAGCATCCCAGGCTGAGCCTGGGATACAGGGATCAGTTCAGAACGCCTGTAACGCCTATTACTGGTACTTAGAAGACATTTCTGGATGTTCTCATGCAAACCACATCAACAATCCCCCAGAAAGAGCAGGCAGGTGCCCAGGGCTGTGTCCCAGCTCTGTTTTATACATGCTGGCTGTGCTGCCAAGTGCTCTGCTTTGGGACAACCCCAACTACTGAGTATTTCCTAGCACCTCTCTCCGAGGTGTTTACCTGGAGAAGTCAGAAAAAGGGATGCTGGAAAAATAGGGTGAACTGAAGAGCAAGAGAGTTTTAAGATTATTTAATGCACTTCCATATATTTTGGGGAAAGTTATCTATGAAGTATTAAGCCATTAGGAAATACATGTGTCCACTGCATTAAAAGCCTGTGACAAATCAAAGGCACGAGCACACCGGGGTAATGGTGTCCTCTGCTGTGGAAGAGCAGAGCAGTAACAGCCACACTGGCTGTGCTGCCTCACCCTGAGTCCAACTGGCAGCCCCTGGCCAACAGGAGAAACTCTTTCACCCTCCAAAATACGAACCTTATAGTCCAACCACCCATCAGGAGAGCTCAGACTTGTGCCCCGACATGTTCTGGGAGAGCGTTCATTAGCCTTGGCCAAAACTAGACCAGGGACCACACAAAAAAATTAACAATGAGGGCAATGCTCGCCCCTGTGCCCTGATCCTCCTGGTGCAGATGGCACTGTTGGATCAGACCAAGCTCCAAGCAGTCCAACAGACGACCCCCTGCGATGCCCCCACACCCACGGGGCTGTTTGCAATAAGCAAGTCTCCACCCAGGAGGAATTTGTGACTGTGGGATCTGTCTCACGGCCCGCAGCATTGCGCAAAAACAGGAAAGCCGGGCAGTCACCGTGGCTAAAAGTAAATTCATGATTAGCTAATATGTTTTGCTCTAATAGTAACACAGTGATGTCTGGTGCTAGCTCAATAGCCAAAAATGACTGGTGATAGTTACACCCTGTGCTTTGCACAGAACAATAAATAAATGATCCAACAAAAATGCCTTGCTCGGCTTGTCCCATTTCCTCGCTAAGGTGCAGGCAGGAGTGCCAGTCCCAAGCTCTTAGAGCCAGGAGCTGTCATGTTTCAGGCTGAGACTTCCAGCATCCTCCATTTATCACTGTCCTCAGTGGTTTTCAAAAATCTCAGCTATGAAGCAACCATCCCAAGTGAGTGCAACAGAAATAGTTGTGGTGGTAGAGGCTCAGCTTGTGCCCTGCATGGTCACTGTCTACAGCCAAAGAGCTGCAGATGTGCAGAGACTTGTCCCAGGTGCTTCAAAGGCTACAGCACACGGTGGGGACAGCTTGTGTCCCCCAGGGCTGCTGTTGAGTGGCCTGGTGAGGGTTGAGGGGTGGCATTGAATTCCTTCAAGGAGCACCGTGTCTGTCCACCAGGAAGAGCGTGATAGGATCCCACCTCGCTCCACAAAGTAGAGTCTGTAACAGGTTGGGGCTGCCCCATCCCTGGAAATGTTCAAGGCCAGGTTGGACGGGGCTTGGAGCAGCCTGGGACAGTGGTAGATGTCCCTGCTCACTGGGTGAGCTTTAAAGTTCCTTCCAATCCAAACCATTCTAAAAAGGAGAAGAGCAGCAAGGACCTGCTAAACCCTTCCCCTTTGGTTTCCAGCTCCAGAGCACTTCCCAAAGGAGCCGGGCAGGATCTGGCCCAGCATGAATGATGTGGATTTGGCGAGCCCTTTTCACCTGTGGCTCCCAGAGCATTTGGCAAGGGGCTCCCCTCACTTTCCTGTAATGGCAACAATCTCAGCAATGCACACGATGATTCAGAGGTTTGATCATTACATACCTTTGTCTAAAGGACGTCGCACAAACCTGCCCCTCTGCAACTCAAAATAATTTCCCCCTCGTTAAGGTTGTAGTCGTGAGTTAATTGCAGGAAAGAAAATGCTGAAGACTCCAGACGCAATCCCAAGAAATTGCTGCTGTCATTCATCCAGCTGGTCGAAAGGTGATGATCAGTATCAGTTACTCAGCAACTGACCTGGCATTGGGCTGCTTTGATTTAAGGTCCCGTAGACTCAGCTGAACTTGCAGGCAGAAATAAGTTCTTCTGAGGACAGACAGTCTCCTCTTGGAAACCTAGTACGTCTTGTGAATCCTGGAATTCCTTTGAATTGGAAGGGTGGAGTTTTTTCCACAGGGGAGCTGACTGCTTGTGAATCAGACTTCTGAAGAAAAATTCAATTTGGTGATAATTTAAGATTTAGCTAATGCACAGGACAATCTTTTGGCAACGGTGTGATGCAAGCTTGACGTTTTCAGGTTATGAACCTCGAGCAAATAAAGAGAGAGAAGGATGGCTTCGGAAAAGTTCCATTGGGCTGTAAGTCAGAGGCTGTTCCACAACATTTTCTCTCTGAAATGTCATGCTGTACTGGCCTCAAAGCAAGAAGAACAGACGGTTCATCTAATACAATTATTTTAGGATCCTTTCATCATAAACAGTGTGCATGCCAAAATGAAAACGTATCATGGGAAAGCATTTCTCATTGAAGCCTGAATCTCCTCCCTAATGTTTATTCTATGTCATGGAGAACACCAAGGGCCAAATACACTCTGGGTTAAAAACACTGGCATCAGTTCTTGCAACACAAACCTGGCAGGGATTCAGGATGTGACAGCTGAAGGAGGCTGCAGCCTCCCTTGTACCAACAAACCACTTGGTGCCCAGTGCTGGCGTGTGAGGAAGGGCGAGGATGAAGAGAAATCTGGAGCGTGCCATGGAGGTTTGGTCCCTTCTGGAGCTGCTGGCTGGCACCCCAGACCCCTGCCGTGGTGTCCCCAGAGCCTGCAAGGTGCAGAGCAGGTGAGTAGCAGCAATATCCTCCTCGAGTCTTGATATAAATCCCTGCGTGGTGGTGAATGAACCTCCTTGCAACAGCTCTTTGAACGACATCCTGGGTGGCAAATCAATCTCTTCTTCATCTTCAAGAACATCCTGAAGTCTTTTTCCTGGGGGAATAAAAGTCTTTCGTTGCTGTTAGTGGAATTGGGGTTGCTGTAAAATTCTCTCAGCATGTTCCCATTTCGTGGTTTGTTTGGGCTGTTTCATTGTTCCCACACTCTGGGCTGTTGCATTTCTTCTTGCCAACACGATCCATACATTTAACAACAGTGACACTGCACTTTGTGGTATTTAAATTCTCCTTCTTTCCTTGGCTTTCTCCTACCACGGGTCTGGAACTTCCACGTCATCTTCAAGTTTATCAGTGATGATTATTATCATTTCCTCTGGGTCAATCCCAAAGACACTGAACAACCCAGGGTCCAAAATAAATAAATGGAAGGCTTCAATATCTCTAGTCTAATTGAATTTCAAATTGCATTATAAGATCTTTTGCTGAAATAGTTTTTAATCCATTTAGTATCCCAGATTAGGTTTTGTACCGTTTTCCTTTAATTGGGGCTGTGTTCAGGAACTGTTCAATAACTTGCAGAAATCTAAGCAATTTATAACAGGCTTATCTTTATTAACCAAACTTACATTCTCATTAAAAAAACATTCATTTGTTTGACATGACAGACTTTCCATAAAACTGCTCAGGCATATCAATCAGGTGAGCATCCTTTAATTCATTACTAATCACAGCCTGTATCAGATTTTCTTTGATACTGTTTGGGATCAGGTTTAAACCAATGAATTTGTAATTACCTGGGATTTTCCTATTATACAGCCTTTGGATTCTGCACAGAGTATCCTTACAAATTTATGCAAAACGGAACCAACACGCTCCAGCAGCAGTAATTTTGTTGGCAGTCGGCTGGAATGAGCAGGACAGCAATAGGACTGCCCCAGAACCACCCACATGGAATTCCAGCATCAGAGATTTGAGGAGGGAAAGACCTTCAGAAATCTCCAGGCTCCTCTCTCAAACCCTTCCATCAGATTTCCCAGAGCCTTTCCCAGCAGTTTTGCAAGGATAGAGATCCCAAAAGCTCCCTGTACTCCTGTTGTAATAGTTCACTACTTCAGTTGTATTTTCCCCAATATCTAGTTTTAACATCCTTTGCTGCAACTTGGGTTGACTTTCTCTTGTCCCATCACTGGGCACCTTAAAGCAAAAATCCGGTGTTGTCTTTTCAATAATCACCTATACGTAGTTAATGACAGCAATAATCTAAATAATCTTAATGATCCCCACTCTTCTGGGTCCCACCAAGTGTTCTCTGTGGGCCCAGGGCTGCCTCCAGAGTGGAGAAATGTCCAGTTTCACCAGTAGCCCCTCTGATGGGGAACAGACTGCTCAGAGAGCTGCTTGTTTAACACTCTCTGCCAACACAGAAGTGGGAAAATATGTTCATCCAGCTCCAATGCTGCCTCAATCCCTGGATCTGCTCAGTGCAGAAGTGCCCATGAGCCTGGAGAGCCTAAGGAAAGCCTTGAGCAAGAGTCATCTGTGTGCAGCTAATGAGAAAGAAGAGGTGGATGTAGGTGGAACTGCAGGTCTCCGTGACCTTGCAGGTTTGTGTTCTTCCTTGTTTTGAGATGTAATCATTTTATGAGGAACGGTGACCCAGAGAGCTGGGGACTTAATTTAATGCATCTCATATAGGCCTGGGTTTGTTGTCTGATTTATTAAAAGATAGCAGCACAATTTTTGGTGGGGAAAAAAAGAAAAAGCCATCTGTGTGCTGGACACTATAAATCTGAAAGGGTAAAGAGATGTTTCAGTGCATGGTACGCTCAGACCCCTTAATTGCCTTTTCTAAAAGCTTCCTTGCTCTCACACTGAGCTGGAGAGGGGAGCCTCAGCAGGCAGGTGATCTCTGTAGTGCTTACAGGAGCATCATCTTAATCTACCACCCTCAAAAGGGTTTTAATGAAGCCTCCCAGCTCTAAATCCAGACCCTGGGAAGAAGATGGAAAGAGATGAGGGGATGGGAAATGCTCTGTTCCATCCTTCTGGATGGAGAAAAAAGACAGGGAAAGGACTGGCATATTGCAGAGGGGAGCATGGGTTTAAGCGACAAACTCATTATTAATTAGATTTGCAATAATGGAGTAAAATGAATAATGATTTCCTATCTGGCAAAAGAGCCAAGGGTGCTCTGCAAAGAGGGACTGTGCAAAAACTGCCTTGCAAGCCCAGCAGGAGGGTGTGAAACTGTGTTTGGAGGCAACAGGAGTGCAAATGATGGAGCAAAGTTCCTGTGGGACAAGGACACTGGAGCTTTCTTGGATTGGACTGACTAATGGGGAGGGGATTGCTGAGGACAGAAAGGTGGAGGTTAATTAAATGGAAAGAGATAACAAAATGATGGAGCATCTTCCTCTGAGGAAAGGCAGGAGTGAGGGGAGCAGAAAAAGGAGGATGGTCATCATGCTGTACAAATGGGAAACAAGACCAGGAAAATTATGTCTGTAAAGGAATAGTGTGACTATGGAGGACTAAAATGAGAAAGACCAGGGGCAAAATGAGCTTCAATTAGGAAGGGATATAGAGGGCGATAAAAGGATGCTCTGCAAAGGTATTGAAATAAGAGGAAGGCAATAGAAATTATACATAACTGAATTAAAGGAGAATGAGAGAACAGAAATAACAGAGGAAAGATTGGACCATTCATTAGTTTTTATGCTTTAGCCATGGAGGGAAATAAAATATAAAAAAAAAAATTATGAACCGGTATTTATCAGGATCACTTTTACTGCCGAGGGTTAGACAATCCAAAGCAGCAAATAAACACAGCTAAAATCATTCAGAGAAGTTAGGCAAATTCAAGTCAGCAGGACTGGATGAAGTTCTCCCTAGAGCACTTCAGGCACTGGCCAGAGCAATCTGACTCATTAGTAATTATCCGGGAGAGCTCATGGAGAAGGGAGGAGATCCCAGAGGAGGGGAGAAGGGCAAACACAGCGCCTGTCCTTAAAGCGGGAGAAGCAGGACTTGGGGAATTACACAGCAGCCAGTTCAGCGTGTAATGCAAAAGCTGTAACACAAGAAACTGCTCAACGAACTCTCTACGAGCATTTGACTGACAATAGATAAACATGCAGGCAGTCAGGCTGGATTTGTCGTAGGGGAGTGATGTTAAAACCATCCCGTTTCCATCTTTGAACCCAACAACTGTGTTGTAGAATAAGGAAGCAGGAGCATATGTCGTGTATTTTGAAATAAGCAGGGTTTTTAACACCATTTCACATGACGTTTCCATAAGCTGACCGGGAACTATGATCTCTGTGAAATCATCTTAAGACATATTTGACAGAAAAAAAAATGCATTCGCACAAGAATTACTAATTCCTTTCCTTTGAATTTAGAGGGTTTTCCAAAAGGGCTCCCTCAGGGTTTGCTCCTGGATCTGATTCTAATATTTTCATTAGTTATTTGGATGACAAAATAAAGACTATATAAATACTCCAGAGGATGTGTTCCAAAATGTGGCTGGGAAATTGGAGTAACAGTATAAAATCAACCAGATTTGGTTCAGTAAGGTCATAAGCAAGAAGATATGTCAATGCAAAGGGGCAAAACACTGGTCAAGGAGGCGTTCAGTGGAAAAAGAGCTGTGAAGGAGGCACTGGAGAGGACACAGCTGTTGCAAAACAAGGCAAATCTTATTCTGGGGCTAAGAACAAGAGAGAAACATCAGAAGTGATGATTCCACTCTAACGAGGGCTCAGTTGAAGTACCAGGTGTGGGTTTGGATGCTGTGCTAGGAGAAGGTAAAGGAATGTTGTAGGCAAATCACAGAGGGGCTGGAGGAAAGCAACAAGGATTCTAAGTGGTTCGAAAAATTTGGAGGATTTTCTTTGCTTTTTCCAGAAGGGTAAAAACATGTGAGAAGATGAGAACTGCCTTCTAAGGCAAGGAGACTTATAAAAAGGATACTGAGAATTGTTCTGGGTCCCACAGAAGTAAATTGGCAAAGATGTTTGTTACTGGGTATCTGGGAAAGAAGAAAACCCCACACATCAAACCAAAAAGCTTTCTAATTCAAAGCAAATTTCTTTGAATTAAAATTTCTAAATTAATTCGTAAGTATTCCTTTCTGGAAGTTGATCCGCTTCTCTCAGGGATGTTTGGATCCTGCTCAGGGCACCGAGGAGGATTCATGGTCTTTCTCCATCTCCCCCATTCCATGGCTGTGTCCTCAAGGTGTGCCAATGCTTCCATCCTGCCCAGAATGTGAAATATCGATGCAAATCCTGTGTTTGCACTTTAGCGGCGCTTCAAACACTCTGTTGGTGTTAATTAATTATCCAACAACAGCAGGAAGCCAGTGATATCAAACGAAGCACAGAGCTTCCCTGACCAATAACAAAAGCAATCCTTCCTCCTGTGCATTGCAGAGCTCCACCAATTCTCTTCCCTAATGCGCCACAAGCAGAATGAGGAGCCTGCTCTGCTGCAGACCTCCCACAGACAGAGTGTGGCTGCTGGGGATGAATGTGGTGCCGAGGTCCTCGCTCCCGAAGGCTCCAAAGATTAGGGAGCGTGCTGGAGGGCAAAGCAGCCACGCAAAAACACACATCGCTTGCCAGGGAAACAGCGTGTTCCTCACTTTTCCCTAACAAGGAACATCTAATTTGTGAATAAAGGAATAATACACAGATAAAGTTTGCCAGAAGTGTTGTTCAAGAGGAGCAGGTGGTGAGGAAAAAGGAGGAGGACGTTCGCAGGCTATATTCCTATCTGGAATCCTTTCTCTGAACTCTGGGAAGATTATGAAACAATCTGCTGGATGTCTCTGGGTAGTGATAAAGGAAAAGAGAAATCAAACAAAACCAGGAGCAGTCTCAGGGTAGAGTCCATTCTACTTCAACTAATGAAAAAAAAAAGGAGATAGAGGAGGATGTTTTTTGAAAAAGAAAGCAATTATGTAATGAACAAGTGCTGATGGACCTGAAGGAAAATGATACATCAAGGATATTGTGAATTTTAAAGTGAGAAAAAGAGAAAAAAAAAAAGGAAAAGAGGAAAGACAAGAGGAGGAATTTCTGATTTTGACTGCTGTTCAGCACAGCCCTCAGGGTCTTTGGGAATTTTTTTGGTACTCTGAATGTGTTGCCTTCTTCCTTCGTAGACTAACACCAAGTTCTGAATGATCAGACGGCGGGGGTGGGTTTCTGTGGGCATCTTTTTTCTTGTAAAGCACTTTGCTTATTCCATACAAGTAGCATGACTGAAGACTGAACTTCTCAGTGTAGACGTGCAGCATGGTTTTGAGGAAGGAACGATATCCATCAACAATTTTAGAGAGAGCAACAGGGCACTGGTCAGTTCAGCTGGTCAGGCAGCACGGAGAGACCCTAGTGCTGCTGTATTTTACCTTGAATATTTAACAAAGGCATGGTACCAAAGGTTTTCAACTTAAAAATCACTTTATGGATCTTGTGTGATGCTCACAGCACCCCTGACCAGCAACTGAGTAATTCCTGTTCCCAGGAGGATGATACAGAGACCAAGAATTCAATAATGTATATTTGGCGAATTTTGATACTCCTTAAAGGTGAGACCCCTTTGTTCACTGGGGAGATGAGGTGTGAAATCGATGTTCATATGGTCTCTGCACCTCTCTGCTTGGTCGCTGGGGTGGCTGCAGCTACTGCACTTCTCGTGTTGCTGAAGAGGTGGATGAGGAAATGATCAGAGAGGGTAGGATGTGGTTAAAGCCTCCGTTTGCTAACTGGGGCTAATGTGAGGGAAGCATATTATGCCTCACATCCATTAGGGCCTCCAGCAATCACCTCCCACCACGGCGAAGGAACAGCAGAGAAGGAATTGTGACTTCCTGAGTCCCAGTAGCTCCTGGAGCTATTCCTGTTAATATTCAATTACGTTCTGCCCTGGACTTAGAGCAGCTTGGAGCTGAACGACATCTCACTCCAGCCCTGAGGCTCAGCTGCAGCAAACACAGCTGCAGGAGGCTGAGCCACGGAGAGAAACAGCCCCAAAACAGGGTTATCACACCTCCAGCCGCCTGCCCGGAACCAGAGTGTAGGAGGAGCCCTCTGTCCATCCCTGCCCTCTCCACCTCCCCTCTCCAGGCTGTGAGACTCTGGGGGGCTGGTTATGCTGTGAGATGTGGCCAGGGTCATCAGACTCTTTCCCCCCTGTTTTTCATCCTGGATGTGCCACAGAATTTTATCCTGGAATTGACCACAGAATGCTCTGCGTGTGCTTCCTCTGCATCTCACACCACGCAGCTTTTGCTGTGGCTTCTCCTTCATCGCATCCCCCCACCCTGAAGTGTGTCCCATCCTCGTTGACCCACCCACCCTCTGATAAACCCCTTCCACTTCCAGATCATGGTATTAACTTGACATTTGCAAAAGGTCACCGTGTTTGCTCTGCCTGAGTGTTATATTGCTCACTCTTTTGTTGTTCTGCTTTGCAAGCCCTTCAAGGCAGAGGTTATTTCCTTGGGTGCGACCACACAGTGGCCAGGAGAACATGGCCTCCAGTCCCAGTTGGTGTCTAACAGCTAAACCAGAAATAATAACCTGCTCATCGATGGGGAGGCTGGCTCCAATTTTACAGATTATTCATCAGAGGTTAATGAATCTTAATTTATATGCAAAAACCTTCCTTCCAGAAGAGGTCCATAAGCAGGATCACAACTAATGTCTTAATTTCAAAGACTACCAGCATCAGATCCCTGCTGTATTTCCAGGAGTCCGTTCGGACCGTGTGGTATTGCTGGAGCATTTGCCATTTGCTGCAGGAACAAATGTGGGACATAAGGGAGGTGACACACAATACATATTTTGTGCATCCAGTTTATGCAGATGAAGCCCTGGCTTTTTTTAGCCTGGAGTTTGTCACGCTGGAGCTGTTTGTTGCACCAACTAATTGCAATGGAGATGAGCACGTACAGTACACGAGCGTCAGGGTGTCCCCCCTTCGGTGGGCGCTCCCAGCCAGGTGCAGCTGGTAGAGAAAGGACACATAAATTAATCCTTTGCTCTTGGGTGAGAATGGATCTGATCCTGTCTGCAGTCCTGAGCTGACCAGCATTCCCTGAGGGCTGGAGCTCTCACAGCTCTGTTGGGCAGCTGGGAGGGCTCCGGGCAAGGTGGAGACCTGGCACTACCCATGAGGAGGCACCTCAGGCTTGGCTCTTCTCAAACATAAACCAGCTCTGAGCCTCAGCTACAGCGAGGCTATGCCAGAGAGGAGCATGGGAGAGTGGGGCTGTCAGATGCAGCAGCCTGGAGCCTGTGCTTGAGGCCACTCTTCACCTGATGGTAGCACTGCACAGGAAATGCATGCACGTCTGGAAGAGGGGCGGGTGGGGATCTTGGCCTTCAGCTTTAGTGCCAAGAGCAACGTGGCGCCAGACTGAAAGCCGTGCTGGCTCTGGGAACAGCCCGACCTGGCTCCTCTGCCATGGCTTGTTTTGGGACTGGCACAAAAGCCGAATCATTCCCCAAAACAATGTACGCAGCCATTCCCAGGTATTAACTTTTCCATTGCTTATAGTGGTACTCCTTACATTCCTCTACTATTTTGCCTTGAAAACAGCTCATTCCCTGAGTTAGCCCGGATCCTCTGCTTCTCCATGACATCCCTGGCCAGCCAGGGAAAGCTGTACTAGGCAGGATAGGGCAGCGCTGTGGCTCAGTCACTACACAGAGATTAATTGCCTGCTGTGGGTGGGTTGGTGGCTGGAAGGTGGATGCCAAACCAGCGGCGTTAGGGCTGAGTTCTGCTTCACTTCCTCATCCGAGTCTCTCCCTCCTGCCCGTGTGCACCTCGTAGGAATAGAACTGAGTTTGAAATACCTGCTTCCTCCCAAATTCATCTGAAATTCATTAACGGGTTCAGAAGCTTTTGGGAGAGGGGTATGGACACATACGTGCACAGCAAAACAGCGCAGCAGAACCTTTATTTCCTTAGGGAGGCAGCCTAAAGAAATATTAGCATTTATTCTCATCTGTTGCTGAGCTTACGACCCACACAAATAACAGGGAATAGCGAGCGAGCAGCCGGCTGCAGAATGGGAACAGGGAAAATGACTCAGCAAGCTTGGCGCCAATCTGGAGAAAATGCAGGTACATTATAACCTTGCTTGAGCATCAATCTCATCCGTGACATGACGTAGAAACAGCAGCTAGTGTACATATTTGGATTCGATGGAAACATTCCTTCTGATAAATGATTTAGCTCTGCTCTTGCAAGTAGTTATATCCAGGAGCAGAGCAGGTGAGAAGCTGCCTTCATATATGCCAGCAAAAGAGAGAAAAAGTTCAATGAAAACCTCTCACTGCTTTATAAATACATTTTTTCTTCTGTTATCAGTTGACAAATAGCTGCTGAATTATAGTTTCATGCTTTGTTCATGTCATTTTCCCCAAGAACAGTATTTCCTGCTACATCACCTTAGAAACTCGATCAACAAACACTCAGCTCTACATGTAAACAAAGCTTTATTTTACCCTATTTTTGACAGCAGCCAGCATTTCAGAAACCAGAACATTTCGGGTTCTCTGGGCTATTTGCCTCAATTTCACAATTTGATTTTGGTTTTGAGGGCCTGTCAGCATTGTTTATACCCAGATCTACTGGAGTAGTGATGTTTTTGTGTGAGTGGCAAGGATAATATATTGCTGCAAATTGCTCTCTGGAATCAGATTTTCTTCTCTTGAGAGTCTAAATGAAACTGCACTTTCTAACACATGGGAACTAAAGAGTGAAATTAATTCGAAAGAGAAGTGAAACAAGAAAATTCAGTGTCAACAACAAAAATGAACCAAAAAGAAGCAAAGACAACTTTGACAATTAAGCAGGACCATCTCCAAAACTCAACCTCCAATAAAATCCAGGAGTGTTATCATCAACAGAGCACCTGAAGAACTCTGCAGGGCCCTTTAGCCATCTCCTTGTGTAATAACATCAGATCTTGTCCTGACCCCATGACAAGGTCTTTTTTTTTTTTTACTGAGGAAAAACAAGATCAGAGCCCTATAAAGTTTTACTTGGTTTCACAAGATGAGCGTTTCCCAGGTAGCTGATGTGAAGAAACAAATTAATCCAACAGCAAACAGGGGATTTTATTTGGCAGTTTTAAAAAACCTGCATAGGAGCCCCAGCTACTGAGCCTCCTGTGATCAGCCACCACAGAAGACAGAGTCCATCAGTTAGGGATTAATTTTAAGGCAGATATTAAAGCCTATCACATGGTGAAGGATTTTCCTGTGTGTGGACTTCAATGGGATGCTTTAAATCCTGTCTGTGTGCGTGGATATGCACGTGTATGTGCACGCCGGTGTTTGTTTATTCATGGGCAGACACAGCCTCAGGCTTCTCCAGGCCCTTCCAAGGAACATAAATTTGGGAGGGGGGACAGAGAGAGAGAGAAGAGTCATCTTTAAACCTCACATTTTTGAAAGGAAGTTTTTGAAGGAGACAGGCTGAGGTGGAGGGAGCCAAGATCGTAAAGATTTTATAACTAACAACATCTTTTAAGAGGAGACAGAATCTCTGCTCTTTTTTAGTGCAAGATCTTGCAATAATTTAAAGCAAATTTGGGAAAAAGCTCCCTTTTGACAGAGAGGCTTCATTTTCCTCTTCTGCTGGGCTGTAACCTAAAGCGTCTTGGCTCGAGAAAATGAAATAAAGCTGAGCGATGATGCGCTGTCACTGCTGCTGCCGCCACTCTGCCTCCTGCAAATCTCCCAAAATCGTGCACAGCTCTCCAGGTCAGAGCCCGGGAAGGCAGCGGTGCCTTCTCCTTCCAGGCTCGATCCTGCAGCGGACAAACTTACCCGGGGCTCTGTAAAACACGGCCGGGGTTTGCAGCGAGCGGCTCTGCCCGAGGTGCCGCTTCCAAGGGTTGGCGTGGAGAGGAAACTCTTCCCATGACACAGCAGAACAGCAACAGCAGCAGCAGAGTAAAACAGATTGGTTCTGGCAGTACTCCTAAAAGACTACTTTACATCCCAGCTCCAGCCTCTTCCTCCTTTAAGGATGATCTGAAGAAGGGAATACGGAATAAAAAGAGGTTTAGTGAGGCAGGGAAATGAGGCCCGGAGATACGGGAAGCACAGCACACTGTAGCTATGCCCCACGGCAGTGAGACAGCCTGGATAAACAGCAGAAAGGAGCCCAGAGAGGAAATTCCCCCAAAATTGTATGGGAAGGAGAGATAAACATATACAGTGTGTAGGGTGGATGGAAGGAAAAATCTGAGAAGGAAGGAAAGGAGGATGAATTAATTCTCACTCTGTTAACTCTTTTCAGCGAAAATCATTAGTAATTTTTACAAAACTCTTGGGAAAAAATCACAATTAAAAAATAATGTTAGAGGTATCCAAAACACTGATCTGTTGGATGTACAGTTCATTGCATGGGCACCCGGAAATGAGTGGGGCAGAATACAGGTACTTCAAATCCAAAGCACAAATAGGAGAGTGGAGGGAGCTGATCCACCGTCACTGCAGGACTGGGCCTGTGCCGGGTGGCCGGGAGGCTCCGGTCCCCTCCCGTGGCTGACAGGCATCAGCACCAACCCCGCAGTCAGAAAAAAGCTCGTTTATATGCCTCCCTTCAGGAAAACTCGGTGGGACACCGAAGAAAGTAAATCCCCAACTTAAAATTTACTGCATCTGTAGGTAATGTTTTTTTTATCTGCTGAAGGGCTGCTGGAAGCTGTAAAGAAGGAATGAATGCGGGATTGCTTTTCCTCCTTCAGTTTTTAACAACAAATCTATTCCCCCCTCTCAATCTAGCCCCTTAAGTCTTGCACTTGACCACCAACACCGACGTGATGCCACCGGTTTGGGAGCAGAATTTGGGGGCCTCCCGCAGGAACCTGCCGGGGGAAAACCCCGAGAGACCCCTGTGCGTTGTCAGCCCGGCGGTGCGACCGTGGTGCGGGTGGGCTCCAGGTCCCTGATCCCAAATGCTGGGGGCTGGTGGAAAGCGGGGAATAAAACCCACTTCAGCACCGCAGGCGGAACAGCAGCCGGAGGAGCGCGGCGCTGCCGCCGGCCGGCCCCTCACTCCCGGCGGCTGCGGCCGGGCGGCGGGACGCGCGGGGAACCGGGGGCTGCCCGAACCGCGGGGAATTGTCGGCATCTTCCCTTTTCCCTTCGGGGAGGGCTGGCTGCTTGCTGGCAGTGTTGCAGCGGCCAGCGCACATCCCCAGGAGCGGCTCCTTCCAGCAGCTCGGCACAGAGCCGGCTGTCGGGAGCCGACGGTGCGATGGGTCGGGACGGTGAAATCGCTTCGCTACCGACTGGCAGAGTTAAACCCGGCGGTCGCGACCCTCGCATCGACCCCGCACGGGCAGCACCGCTCACATCTGCTCCCCCTCACTCCGACACAAACAAGGGGTCCCCCCCCCCTTTTTTTTATTTTCCTTTTTTTCCCTCTTTTTTTTTCTCTTGCTCGTTTGGGATTTTTTTTTGTTTTTCTGCCGCTTCTAGCACCCGAAACCCACCGCGGCCGCAGACGAGCACCGGATCTCACAGCCTTCAGGAGCGGGGTCCATCCTCCCGCACGGTGCCTGCCCGGCCGGTTATTCCCCAGTTATTCCCTTCTGCGAAAAGAGAAGGGGAAAAATTAAAAAAAAAACCAAACCCAAACCCAAACCCCAATCCAATTCTAATAAATAATAATAGTAGAAGAAGCAAGCGCAGCAACTTGCTTTAAGCAGAGGGCGGTATGAGCGGAGAGCGCAGCCCCCCGGAGAGGGAAGGGAGGGAGCGGAGGAAGGGCAGGCGGGCAGCGCCGGGGCTCGCAGCCCCCCGGGGGTACCGGCGGGTCCGGCGGCGGCGGACGTGAAAGTCCCCTTTAAGTTTCCATAGAGAGGCCTCCGGGTGTCACATGATGGACATGATATAACGAAACAACATCGTGGGGAGGGACGGAGGGAAGCAGTGGGGGAGCCCAGGGAGGCGGCGGGGAGGCGGTGGCGCCCCCCGACCCGCCCGCCCCGGCTGCACCTGTCTCGGCGCGCCGGGAGCGCGGTGTCCGCCCCGCTGATGGGGCTGCGGGCGGCACCTTCCCCCGGGGAGGAGGAGGAGGAGGAGGAGGAGGAGAAGGAGGCGAGCCGGTGGCGGAGGTAAGTTAC
>VYZT01052209.1:0-33621 GCA_013400735.1 Pomatostomus ruficeps
AAAGGTTTTAATTGTCATAAAAATCCAGGGGTAAACATGGTGCCTGCTTAGCCTTTTTTGGGTTTCCTATAAGTTTGGAATAAGTCATCTTGTATTTGGTGCCGCCTGAAAAATGTAATTTGACGTTTTTAAAATTAAAACCGTCATGGTATTTAAAGATGAACTTAAGCTCTGCTAATTCTATTAAACTGCAGGCTGCCAATGAGTTATAAAGTCTAATTAATCATTTTGTCAGCTCTGCCTTCTGAAGCTAGTCAATATAAATTTGAATAAATAGGAAGCTGTTGACCCAGACACCTCTGGATGTTCTGAATAAAGATGTGCCAGGAGGAAAACACTCCAACAATTACCTGCTTTGCACACGGTGTGCACAAACGTGGCAGGGAATTATGTGCTAGCACAGAGGCGTGGCGTTGGTCTGGATTTAAATTATTTATTTGCGGTGATAAATAAAGGAATGTGTGGAGTCATTCCTCTGGTGTTTTGTCAAGACAGGGGTTTTGAGGATGAAACTTTCCAGCCCAAGTTTGTCGCTGACACTGCAGTGTGCCATGTCACATCAGGTTGCATCAATAGAGCCGTGTTATGTAAAAGTAATGAAATGTGACTGATAGAACCCAAGATACTGTAACATACTGTAACATAATGTGTCAGCATTTCTTTAATGGAGCCTTTCAGGAAGGCTTTTTTTGGTAAAACACCTTAAAAAGTCAGTTACAAAGAGTGATGAGGAGAGGGGAAGTATGTGCACTGGGTTGCTGCCACGAGAAACACAGAAAATAATCTAAATGAAAAATATTTCCTGTAGTTTTTATATTTATACGAACTGTAAATTCAGAATAGTGAAGCCTACGAATCATCCCAGAGAATTCTCTAAATTCAGAATAGTGAAGCCCACAAATCATCCCAGATAATTCTCTAAATTCAGAATAGTGAAGCCTATAAATCATCCCAGAGAATTCTCTAAATTCAGAATAGTGAAGCCTATAAATCATCCCAGAGAATTCTCTAAATTCAGAATAGTGAAGCCTAGGCATCATCCCAGAGAATTCTCTAACTGTATTTTATGAAATTGATTTCCTGATCATGCACAAGAGTAAAATCTTGCCTGTGTTTGACACAAGATTATCGAGATGTCGTGCCCGTCGTGTTGGAAGTTCTCTATCCAGTGGAAAAACTTGTATTTCCCTAATACACCCTAACGATCTAGGAAACCTCATTTCCATTAAAACAGCCCTGCGATCCCAGAAGTAAAATGATTATTTACATCTATAGGGGTCGGATTGCATCTCATCCTCAATCCCTGGCTGAGCTCCTGAACCCGGGCGCGGCGCGGCCCCGTGTGAGGGATGCGACACATAAACCACGGCCGCCACCGCCATCCCTCCGCGGGGAGCAGAGACACGGAGCCGTTTGTCTTCGGCAGATTAACAGGGAAGGTTGTTTTTGTTTGTCTGACTGGTCAAGGACAATTTACAGTTCAGTTACTCCGAAGGAAAGACTTGTTGATCTGAGAGCGCTCCTATCACGGCTCCAGGTGGGGGATGATGGATTCAGCCGTCACCGTGATGAAGTGCGGCCTGCGCGCCGGCAACGCGCTAAATAAATAAAGCCCCGGTGGATCTCCCGGGTTCAGCTGCTCAGCAGCAAGGGCTGGCACCTGGGTGAGGCTTCTTGAGAGGGGAACCAAGGATTTCAATGTTCCCTTTGATGCCTTAAGATTTGGCTTTTATATTTCCCAGCCCCTGCCCTGCTTTAGTGTGGAACTCTCACACTCCCCACGGGCTGGGAGCTCCTGTTCTCCCATCCTGCTCAGACACAACAAATCCTCTCCAGGCTGCACTCAAGGACACCTCGTTGGCCCAGACCCCCAAAGATGGAAACGGAGCCTCTAAAAGGGGGGACAGACTTGGGCTCAATTCCATCATCCCCTGAAATTGCAATTGGAGAATGAACCCTGATCTGGGAATGGATCCAAACTGATCCAAGTGGAGCAAACTGGTGCCCCAGGGTCCAGCTTGGGTGTGGCCTCTCCCGGAGAGGCTCTGAGTGCCCGAGGTGTCCCTATTGAAGGCCCTGCAATAAATCCCCATTTTATTCTCTTCATCCTGTCTGGCCTCTGTTCTAAGTAGCCTCTGATCAGGCATCACCTTCAGTCCCAAGGGATCTTGGGCTTTCTGGGAATGCACAGATTTGTGAAGAGGGAAAGCAAGGAAAGCAAACAAAAAGAAGCCGAATTTTTCAATATGACTTTTGAATCCCAGCAGGTCAAAGGCAGATTTTTATAATTCCTACAAAATATCCTCTTTACCTAGCTGAACCCTTGTTTTCTCCATTTTTATCCTTATCTTTGAATTCCTGAGACAAGAGTGGTTAAAAATCCAGTTTATCCCCTCTCTTGCAACAGCCACTGTGACAGAGTGGGCACAAATTTCCTTGTAGCTTTAACTGATCTATTAGCTCAGTTGCTCGTTATCTGGGGGGATATTACCCTTGATAGCCATTATCATTCCATTAGAGCACTCTTGTCAAATTTTAATTGCTTATCATTTGAGATATATTCAGTATACATAACTCCTTTTTTACTCATCAGTGGGAATTGTTTGCTGTGCTCCTAAGCTTTTAACTAATAGGAATTCTTCTGCTGTGTCATGTTACTTTTTAGGATTTTTCTCTTGGTGACGCGAGAGAAATCACTGCTAACAGTACTAATTCCACCCTATTCTAGTCAATTATACCTCTACAAATTTACATTTTGTATTAAAACTCACACACTTGAGAATATCTATTAAAACTGTAGAATAAATCAATAAAAACTTATATTTACCCTGTACTTTCCTGCACATTTCATTCCATGCTCCTCAGTGCAGACAGGGGGTATAGGCTGACCTTGAATTTTCCATTATGTTGTGGTGCAAATAACACCAATACTGACATATTTTGTACCTGCATAACTGCTGAGAGATCAGGAATAGAAAACTGGGGGAAATTCATGTCCCCAACCCAAAACTTGGGTTCCATTTTTCGTTAGGAGGTGGTGCTGAGTGCATCTCTTTTTTTTCCATTTAGTGGTTAGATCAAAGATTGTCATATTCATATTTCATATTATTTTCCTCTTGCAGTTCAAGCAGCAAAGATGAGATCTGGATTGAGAGATCACACATCCCAACTCAGCTCACTTTATTTCCAAAAGCAGTTCCAGAGGATTTTGTTTTTAAATATAGCTTTGGTTTTTTCCAAGTGTTCAGATTTGCAGAAATGCCTGAGAGGTTGATGATAACACCCAAAGGCCTTGGTGAGTTTCCTGCTGTAAAAACCCTGATCTTTTGTTGTCCTGTGGCCTTCCCATGGTGTGATTGTTATTCTCGATATTAATTTTTGTCTGTGAAATCCCCCCTGAGTCAGGAAACCTTTAAAATACGGGGAACTGGAACTTTTATGTGAAAAATACACAAAACACACATGGAATTCACCTCTCCTGCCCTCCAGAAAGGGGATGGGAGCAGAAACAACCCTCCTGCTTTGTTCCCATCCAAGCCCTGAGTGGACAGATAACATTATTAAAGGGAATCCTACAGGGCCGTGCTGGACAGTTCTTTCAGCGAGGATGGACCCTTTGTTGTCTCTCATTCTCTGTTTAATATCGATATTGCTTCGCTGGCCACAAAACGTTATTTTATGAGTGGTTTTTCTTTGCTATCAGGAGGACCCACATGGGTAAACAGCTGCCACTTGTAATAATGGTGACTGTTTGGGGCAGAGTTGGAAGGGGTGATATTGCAAATAAAAGTCAGCTTGACAGGGAAGAGTGAAACCAGAGTTGCCACTGTGCTTGTTTTGGAAGAAGCGTTGATAAATTGAAAAACCAAATTAAAGCATTAGGTCTGTACAGCAAATGAGAATTAATAATCTGATTAAAATAGAACATTGGTAGGTAAGAATATAGGAGCTGTAAATGTTATCAGCAGGGCTTCAGGGCAGATGAGCTTTGCTCTGGGAGACAGAAGGGTGACAATGGCTCTGGTTTTTGCAGGCTTTGGTGCCCTCTGTCATTTATTTAGCAAGTTCATTGCAGGAAGGGAAACGAGGATCAATCACTGCAAATCAGACAATTTCTACTCTTCCAAATCAAACTTTTGTGTGGAGGATACTTAAAAAATTATAATATTAGTAAATTTAATATTTTCTTGGCTTTTTTAGCAAGTTTTACACAACTCTCTTCTTCCTGTCTATAGGCTGGGTTTTTAAACATTTTTTCCTGTTTTTTTTAACTAACTTTTTGTTTCACTGAGTTCTTAAAAGAGTTCTACTTCTCTGTGCTCACAGAAAGCTTAATTTGTTGCTCTTGCTCTGCACAACGCTCTGGTAATTACTGAAACTGCCAATGAAAAAACAACTAAAAGCAATGAATAAAATGCGTGCAATAAATAAAGTATTGGATTCTATTTGACTGCACAGGGCAACAATTTCTAGAAGTTGCTGAAGAGTCCAATAACCGAGAGAGATCATTCCACTGGAAGATGTTGTGTCTGTAGAAAGCTGCACAGAAACAGCCACAAGATGCTTTGTACGAATGTGAAATGAGATGAAGTTTTAAACTTGCAAGGGCTTAAACATATTATTAATTGTTCTAAGAGGAATGCCAGGGGAAATCATGGAGAATCCCAAATGGGCTTGTTCTTGTTCACATTCTTCCTGCTCATAGTGATGCCTTAAGATTTGGTTTTTATATTTCCCAGCCCCTGCCCTGCTTTAGTGTGGAACTCTCCCACTCCCCACGGGCTGGGAGCTCCTCTTCTCCCATCCTGCTCAGACACAACAAATCCTCTCCAGGCTGCACTCAAGGACACCTCGCTGGCCCAGGCCCCCAAAGATGGAAACGGAGCCTCTAAAAGGGGGGACAGACTTGGGCTCAATTCCATCATCCCCTGAAATTGTCATTGGAGAATGAACCCTGATCTGGGAATGGATCCAAACTGATCCAAGTGGAGCAAACTCGTGCCCTGGGGTCCATCTTGGGTGTGGCCTCTCCCGGAGAGGCTCTGAGTGCCCGAGGTGGCCCTATTGAAGGCCCTGCAATAAATCCCCATTTTATTCTCTTCATCCTGTCTGGCCTCTGCTCTAGGGAGCCTCTGATCAGGCATCAATAGGGAGGAATTCTTAACCAAATTGCACAGTTCACACTTCACCCTCTGCCTGTCAGAGGTTTCTAATGGATTTCTCCATCAGTACCGCAACTTTTGGAGGGTGGAAATGCTGAATACCTTTGAGGTGGCTGCGAGCAGGACTAAAAGGTGACTGAGCCCCCGGCCTCTGCTGCTCAGCTGCCAGACTCCTATTCAAGTCCCAGACTCCTAAAATAAATGTCCAGACGAGCCTTGAGTGTCATTTCCAAGATTTTCAAGTCAGTTTTCCCACTGCAAATTTCATTTGATTTGATTTAGGAGCCAGCTGAGAATCAGGTGGTGCAAGTGCCGTTAAAAATCAAAGAATTCCTATAAATGTGAGAGTCATCCTTGAAAGCCCAAAGGCAAATCACGTCTGGCTGGGGACACTCTGGGAGGGGTCTCACGGTCCAGCTGAGGTTGGAGAATCGATGTTGAGCTCTGAGACATTTTGGTTGCCCCTCCAGAAGCCAAACCAGCGCAGATGATGAGATGTGAGAGCGCCTGGGCCGCGCTGACGTGGTTTTAATGGGGGAATCAGCTGGAAGTGCACGTGCTGCCCCAATTGCATCAGGACACTGGAAATGCATTCTGCTTGCACGTAATTTATTGCTTTTCCCTCTGTGATTAGAGAGGGCAGACAAGCCCATCTCTGCACTCAAGGAAATTAGGGAATCAATTTCGTGGAAGAGGCAATAACAAACAAACAGAGAGCCGGGGGTTAGCACGGGAATATTCGCATTTACAAACTTGTGCAGGTTAAGCAAAAAAGTTTCTCCTTTTTGTACAGCGATTTTTCATTTTGCACCACAGGCTTTTAGGGTTATTAAATGTCCAGATTTTAAAGTGTATTTCATCAACTGAAGCAGAACAGGAGCCAAATTTGGGGGTTTGATACGCAAGCATCACTCTCACTAATTTCATTATGAACTTTACATTTATATTCAAAAAAGCACTGCCTGGCTCTGCAGGGGTGGGTTGTAGGGGATGTCACGGAATCACGGAATGTTCTGTCTTGGAGGGACCCCACAAGGATCGAGTCCAGCCCTTGAGGGAATGTTCCACACAGGGATCAAACCCTCAGCCTTGGGGTTTTCCACCTCAGCAATGAGGACACGTGATACAGACTCTTCTCAGTAACTCAGATTTCCTCACAGCTCAAAACTTACAAATAATTGATCGTTTTTAATCTTCCTGTTCCTTTTAACCTTGAAATGATGTTCCATCTCCACTAGGGAGCAGCAAATGACATAAAAATATCATTACTCCTCTAATCCCGCTGAAAGGAACAGCGGAGAAATGGGACTAAGACTTTTTAATTCAATAATCTGACAGGTTACAAATGCATTCATTTCAATTCTTGTTTGAACAGTTGTGATTTCTGAAAACGATGTAGTAACTTTTTCTCTTTTTCTCTTTTTAGCTCTGTTCAAGTCCCCCTGTAAAATTTGGGGTTTTGTGGGTAAAATGGGATTTTCTTTCATCTTCAGAATTCTGTAGAAGGGTTGAGGAAGGGCTTGAACGTTTCAGTTTCCTCAGATGGAACCTCAGATGGATTTCTCTTTTACTATATGTATTTTTAAATAATATCTTTGTTATAAAAGCACTTTGAATTAAGGCATATATATATTCTGAATATTTCTTTTTTTATGTTATTCAATCCTTATCCCCTTACTTGCCTTTGAACCCAGAAGAATAAAAAAGATTCATTAAAGAGTGCACTATAAACAAATATATCACATTCATCATTTTTGGTCTGGTTAGACTAAACACACGAGATATTATAAGGGGAGTGTATAAACACAAATTAAAAGAGCAAGCACCTGGGGTGGCACTGAGTTTCTTCTGGACTAATGGGCTAAACTTCAGAAAAAATTAAACTTTTAGGGGTTTTTGTGGCTGTCAGCTGCTAAACTAGGGAATCATCTTCCAATAAAAGTGATGAATGCTCTTTTTTGGAGTGGCCAGGGGAAAGCTCTGGACAATATAGAGCAGAAAACCCTGCAGTGACACCAAGGGAGGCTCCATCACCACATTTCTTGCTCTGATCTCTTCTTCCTTCTGCCACTTAACTGGAATATGTAAAGGACAGGTATTAAAAATAGGAAATTTCTGAAACAGGTTTGTGGCTTAAGTTTTCAGGTGATTTCTTGGTTTGAGAAAGACATAACTTTGTAGAAATAACAATGACGTGGGTGTGTAACCAGTGTTCTTCATGCATTTACTTTTGCTGGGTGTTAAAAAGGACCTCTAAAACTCACCACCTTCCAGAAAAGCAGGAAATGGTGGTTTTGATAGATAGATAGGTTTTGGTTGTTTTTTATCAAATATATAAGAAAGAGAAGAAACCTCACAACAACTTTGGAAGCTGCTTCCTCTTAATTCTTTGTGGACTGGAAAACCACCATGGAATGCAGGTTTTGGATATCAGCGAAGGTGCCATCCCAGCCCGTGAAGCAGCACTGGTGGCACATTTGGTGCTCTCTGGTACATTGGGCAGCCCTGGGGCAATTGAGGAACCCGTCGGGGTCTCATCCACCCGACCTTCCTGTTCCAGCTCCCTCCTCCTGCCTGCCTCTCACACAGGAAATCCACATCCTTTAAACGCTTCCAACGCGACTCAAAGCCTCCCTGTGTCCATCCTTCCCCTCCAGGCTGATATCCTGACTCCTTCACTGCAGTCAGTGTCTCTAAAGCCATTGAGCACATGGCAGGAGCTGTGGGGGGGTGTCTGGTGTGTCTGTGATGACTGAGAGAGGGAGGCTACCAAGAACAGAGGCCAGAGAAGATGAAGAGAATCAATTGGGTATTTATTAAAAGGTCTTCAACCGGGACACCTCGGGCACTCAGAGCCTCTCCGGGAGAGGCCACACCCAAGCTGGACCCCGGGGCACCAGTTTGCTCCACTTGGATCAGTTTGGATCCATTCCCAGATCAGGGTTCATTCTCCAATGACAATTGCAGGGGATGATGGAATTTACCCCAAGTCTGTCCCCCCTTTTAGAGGCTCCGTTTCCATCTTTGGGGGCCTGGGCCAACGAGGTGTCCTTGAGTGCAGCCTGGAGAGGATTTGTTGTGTCTGAGCAGGATGGGAGAACAGGAGCTCACAGACTGTATGGAGTTTGAGAATTACACACTAAAGGAGTGCAGGATTTGAAAAATACAAAAGCCGAATCTTAAGGTATCATCTGGGTAGCGCTGCCCACCAGAACGAGAGCACCAAGGGTGCAGACAGGGATCATGGCTGGGAGGCTCTCAGCTGAAATCCCCTGGGAAAATCTCCATCAGCAGGGTTGGATCCAGCCCTGGATCCAATGGCACAGCTCCTTCCAGCCCCAGCCCTCATGGCTGGGCACTTCCTTTGCATTGCAGAGGGCTGAGAGGAGCAGGAGTGAGCCCACAGCTCCAGAGCTGCTCCATGGGGTGGGTGGCACCCACTGAACATTTCCTTCCCCCCATCTCTGAACCTGTGCATCCCTGGTGTCGAAGGAAAATTTTCTGCGGGGTTTTCCTGCTTTGTCCGTCGTGAATTGCTCTTGTCCAGGCTGGGGAAAGAGGCGGCTTCACGGAAAACGGGTGAAAAAAACACGCAATGAGAAGTTACTGAAAGCGTTTCCAGTTGACTCTTTCCTCCACCAAAAGGAAACACAAACCCGCGGATTTCTCAGTTTCCATGTGCCGTGCATCCAAGAGACCGGGGTAATTTACATTCACACTTATTTTGATAGGCAGGGAATAGATAAGTAGTGAATTAAAGTTTTTCTCTCCACCATCTGTATCCGAAAGCAGGAGCATTGGGAGCGCGGTGAATGATTCTGGTTTGGGGTGCAGTTGTATTTCAATAAAAGGGTAAATGTTCGGAAAACACCTGAAAGCTGGCCAGAAGTTTGTGGGATTTTAGGATTGCAATGATCATAAACTATTGAATTCCATTGAATTATTTATGGCGTCTCAGGACATAAGATTTCTGTCATTCTGTTGACTGTGTTATAATTAGAATAACTCTGGCATCAGCTTCAAGTTGCACACAAACCAAAAATAAATAAGATCAATCATAAGATCATGGTATTGAGTGAAAGAGCTAAAGTATGATGAGTTCCTAATATATGAAAAAAAAAATCCAAACTTCAGCTGCTCTGTTAAAACAGAACGTTGAAGGTGTTGGAATTTTTCACTGACACAATGGTACAGATTTCATAACATATTTAAATATTTTATGCCTCTTCCTTGTAAATCGAACATGGAATCGTCAGTGACTATTCTGGTCGAATTTACACATTTGTCAGTGCCTGAGTTGCCTCCGTGGCTGAGCTGCTAACTCTGACTGAAAGCAGTCTGCAGTCCCAGAGGCACTGATCTGGTTTCATTTCTTGGAGCTTTCTCTGCACCTCAGGGTAGAATTTTGCCCCAGCCCCTCAAGTAAAAGTATTCTGCCATCACTTTTTTTTTTTTAGTGACATTTTTAAGTTTAGAAACTAATCTTGCTGAAAGTTTTCCTAATGCAAACCTCTGGCCTTGAGAATTGGAATGGATTTTTCATCCCTCTTAAGCAGTCATCAGTTTTCCTACAACCGGTCCCTGTGTTTTCCAGGATTACTTAGTGTCAGCAAATTTCCATTCTTTTGATTTGCTTTCCTAAGTGGAACTTCTAGGAGAAATAAATTACTCTATAACTAATCCAGCTTGCATATTTTATCAGCATTCTTTCCATCATTTGTTTTCCTTGCATTTATTTTAATCTTGCCTGTTAGGAATAATATGGTGATTTAAAGGATCTACCCTGTGCAGCTTTGTTGTAAGATCTGTCAGGATATGGAAGGGAGATGGGATCCTTTAATGCTGCATTTCACCTGAGGTTGTTCCTTTAAAAAAAGAGAATTAAAAGGAATTTGTGACATGTACCAGTGAACCAAACCCCAGCTCCTTTTTGATTATTGCTGTCCCATATTCTGAGAGAGAAGAGACCTTCAGGGGGGTGTTTCAGGAGGGTTTTATTCACCCCAGTCCCGCTCAGGACCCTGGTGACAGCCCCGCAGTGTGGCAGGGCCCTGCTGCCACTCCTCACTCTCCTCACTCAATATTTCCTCCACATAATGAACATCTGGTGACAAGGCGCTCACAGCAACAACAAAAACGAGAAGGGGAAAATGAAGAGGAGAAGGGAAAAAGCACAAGGCAGTAAAATCTTTTGCATGCCTGCTACTTTTATGGCTTAAAATATTTTTCCTTCAATCAGTGCATCTAGGGAAACTTTTTTTTTTTTTTTGATGTAACAATCAATTTTTAACAAGGAAAAAAAGTCTGAACTCATAAATATTGTATGTATTAATTGTGAGGCTTAATGGAACACTTTGTGTTTCTGAACAACTCGTTTACATAATTAAAATCTCCTTTGATCTGTGAGTAAATGATTTAATCTTAATGCTCATTAGGCTAAATGGGGCTTCTATTCAATTGTATCAAGATGCTATGGAAAATTCTCCGACCTTTGGAAATATTTGTTAGTTGTTAGGTAAACAGAAACCTATCTGTGAACAGAAATCTTTTATCTCTGCAAAAGAATTTGACTCTAAAACTGATTCTGATTAAAGCTTTTTATTTTTCTTTTATCTGACATTTTGGTTTCAAGAGCAGTTCAATGAAATATGGGAGGGGGTTGTTCAATTTATATTCATTAACTACTTCACTACATAAAGAATTTAGTCCTTGAAAATAAAACATGAAATGGAAAAAAGAAAAAGTCAGCTAGGTGCACCTCCAACTGAGGTTTGTATTTGTGCATCCATAGATCACTTCAGAGGTGTTTTCTTGGGGGTGTTGCTCAGCAATCCCTGTGGATTCGGCAAAGCTCGGGAACATCTGGGAAATCCGTGATGAGATTTTTCATCTTCTTTGGAATTCGTGTAACAGCCGCAACACGGTGACAGTGCTCATCTGCCAAAGGGGGGCACCCTTAGGTGTTCGGGATGGGCAGGATCCTTTCTTCCTTCCAGTCTTTTCCCTCTCAAATGCTGAGAACAAAACCTCTCACCCAATACCTGAGGGATCCCTCGGCTCTTCAGGCCCTTGTCTGGCAAACCCATTTCCTGGTGCCCTGACTCCAACAAAGCAAGCTGAGAAATTGTCATCAGTGTCACAGTGTCCATTTTTTTCCTCAAAGCCTCTAAACCAAATAATTTCTTTTAAAAATAGTCCTTTTTCATTATCCCATCTGTATTTTTTTTTTTTAAAGCCACTTCTCATTCCCACAGGGAGCTTTTTCATTTTTTTTTTTTTTTTAAAAAAGGTAAGAATTTTAATTAGCTCAGGTGGTGCAATAAACACAAACATCTGTGTCCCTTTATTAAAGGCTGTTCTCAGTCCCTTCCCTCTCTCAAGAACAAATCATGGCACAGAAACCCCCTGGAGTCACCTTGCTGAGAGCTCCGTGCGGGGTGACCTGGCTGTGTCACAGCAGCCGCTGTCCAGCGCTGGAGGAACTCTTGGAATATTGGGAAAAGCACAGCGAGAGCTCAGACACTGCTGCCCTGTCCCCAGGGACACTTCTGGCACTCTGCAGCTCAGGGACATCCTGAGCCAGAAGGTTGGATCCATTTTGAATTTCTCTCCATGCAGGAACCCATGGCAGGCGTGTTCCTTGTGCCCCTGCACAGCTGCAAAGGCACCTGGGGTGAAACACACAAAATATTCAACATTTAAATATCAAAAATTAATGTTTATTTAGTATTCCCTAAGTATAATTTGTTTCCTTTCCCTCCTGTAGGGTTTGCGCTGCTGTATTTGTTTTATTTACCAAACAAAAAATTTAAAAAATTAAATATTGTCAGGGCTTCATTTGGAAGTTCCCTTTTCAACACTAGTCCTATATCAGAATTTCCTGTTTGCAAACGTCACCTTATAGAAACTTTGGGTTTATGATACCAATTCACCCTTTAACCAAAAAGCAAAATCTGTCTTGGCTATAACATTCAGTGAATTGAGCTGATACTGTTACTGAGCTGATTCAGTGTTTAATTTGGATTATTTTCTGCTGAAATTTCAGACTTCTTATATTTTAATTCTAGAAAATGTGACATATTTCACACGGTTTTATCTCATTAGAATTCTTTCAATTTGTCAAAAATATTGACTAAAATTCAGTCCTCATACAAGCAAAAAACCCACAGCTTAGTGCAACCTCTACTTATGTCAATAATTAAGGCTTGGGTTTAATGCCTGAAAGTTGTGGGGGGATTTTTTTAATCAAAACAAAAAATTATCCCTGTGCTCTCAGTTTCAGCTGAAGGAAACAGGTTTTTGGCTGTGATGAGTGCTGAGAATTTCCATGGTAAAGTGCAAACCTCCAAGAAAATATCTCTGTCCTCGGAGTAATGGATGCGCAAACAGGGTAGGAAAAGTGGATTTGGTGAGGTTTGCTTTGGCTCTGAGCTGAGGATACGGAAGATTTTTGGAATCTCCCGAGGGATTTGGGCTCCTGAGGAGCTCAGGGTGGAAAAGAGCCCAGCTCTGCGTGGATGGTCTCGTGTGCTCGGTGCTGCTTTGCACCCCACAGGACCCAATGCAGATTTTACCCATTATTAGCTCTTAAATCTGAAACAGACAGAGAATTTTAATGTGGAAAATCGACATGAAAGAGGGTTGGTTGTTTTTTTTTTCTTTCATGTTTTTGCAGCTTGAATAAGCATTTCCTCTCTTGCTCTTTATAAAGACTGATAATAAGGTGAAAAAACTGCCTAAGCATCCCTTAAATCATCATGAGGACTGAGGGGTGGATTTCTCATTTCAGCAACATCAACACAAAAATAACCACAGAACAGAGATGAAGTTCACTTATCCCGAGTTCCTGCCCAGCATTTCCTTGCATGGCTTTATAATAACATCATATAAATAAGCATCGAACTCTGGGAACAAAACTAAAGAATTTGAACTTTATTAGGCTGATAAAGTTTGGGGGGAAAAGTCAGAAAAAGGCTTTTTAGCAATAGTCTCATCAGTCCTTGATTTCAGTGCTAAGAAGTGGCGTGCAATGATTTTGGAATTGTTTTTGTTGGTCAGAGGGGTTTTCAAGAAGACATCAGAGTGTGGATTTCTCTCCCTAGCTGAGGGTGTTGTGCAACCTCCACCTCAGAGGCCAAGTTTCAAAGCATCTTCCATAAAAGCAGCCCAATGTTATTGCTATAAAATAATAAAAACATTACAGAATTACCACACAGAGATTTACAGTTGAGACATTATCTGCATGGCCTTGGGTCATGGAGAGACGATTCTGGGCTGTGTTTGTGCTGAAATCTCCTGGGCAAACTGAAACACGCTTAAAACTTAAATAAGTGCATCATAAATTGGGAATTTCAGTAATGCTGTATTAATGCAGTACCAGTGAGCTCTAGCAAATTTTTTTTTCAAATCATATTATTTTTTTCAGTCTCAATGCAAAGTTGTCCATGACTTGAAATTTAAGGCACTTTGTAAAAATATTCTGAGTGAAGTTCCATTCAATGCACCCTGCAGAGGTGGAATTCATGGAGCAGATTAAAGAAAGGTGTGTTTCAGAAATATATTAATGTATTTTCAGCCTAATTATATTGGTCTGAACTGAAATCAGCTTTATATTTGTAAGGAATTTTAAGTATTTTCACTATTTTGTTGGTTTTTGCTTACCTAAATTTCTTGAGCAACCCTACTACATGATGGATGGTTGTCAGAATAATAGGTTGCTTTATTGAAAATGATATGAAAGATAAGCATTTGTGTTATTTCTGTACACCAGATGCTGGATTTGCTTTAAAAGAACAAACTAGAAATTCTCATTTCTAAACCACTCTCTGTTGACCAAGCTATAGAGGAGTTTAAAAAATATTAAATTTATTTTATCAAATTATTACAGATCCATCAGCAAAGGAAAAGACAACCGGAGAAAATCAGGCAGTCTAGCAAAATTTCTGCATTTAAAAAGAGAGGGATATAAAAGAAGGGGAAAATGTGATTGGATATAAAGAATAGGAAGAAGTTAAGAAATTGAGCTGCTCCAAAGGATCCAGTCAAAGAGTGCCTTGTCTGTCAAATTTGGGATCAAAGACTTTCATTGCCAAATTAGGAGGATTCCTGCAAGGAACTCACTTTCTGTAACACTGAGGCTAAAGGGAAAATATTTTTTCAGGAGATTCTGACAAATACAATTTTTGTGCTCTTTTCTAAGCAGTCACATGAATCCTTGTTCTTTGTAGATCTAAGGCTGGGGGTTTTCCCTGAAGAGCAGGAAAACAAAGTGGCCCTTTATGTGGGAACACTGGTTCATTCAGGGGGAAACTGAATCTCCCAGGGAAGTGTCAGCAAGCTGGCCAGCAGGCACAGCAAACCCACTGAAAGCAGCAGGGAAATATCCTTTATCTGCCTTCACAATTAATGTTCGGCGGGTAGAGATAAAAATAGCTAAAAACAGTTAAAAATAATTTGATCATTGTCACTAAAATTTCCGATTTCCCTCTTTCAGCACAGGTTTGTTAATGGGTGTCCCATTAGGAAGGGCCCTTCACAAGGGGAGCCCAAAGGCCAGGTGAGCCCAGAGTGAAATTTTCCAGAGTTTCCCACCTGCCTGCAGCTTCCCTCCCCAGGGCACTCGGGATGTGCCTTTCTTGGGTAAAATTTGGTGGATTTTTCTTCCATGTGATGCCTGATCAGAGGCTGCCCAGAGCAGAGGCCAGACAGGACTGAGAGAATAAAATGGGGATTTATTGCAGGGCCTTCAACAGGGACACCTCGGGCACTCAGAGCCTCTCCGGGAGAGGCCACACCCAAGATGGACCCCGGGGCACGAGTTTGCTCCACTTGGATCAGTTTGGATCCATTCCCAGATCAGGGTTCATTCTCCAGTGACAATTGCAGGGGATGATGGAATTGAGCCCAAGTCTGTCCCCCCTTTTAGAGGCTCCGTTTCCATCTTTGGGGGCCTGGGCCAACGAGGTGTCCTTGAGTGCAGCCTGGAGAGGATTTGTTGTGTCTGAGCAGGATGGGAGAACAGGAGCTCCCAGCCCGTGGGGAGTGTGAGAGTTCCACACTAAAGCAGTGCAGGGGCTGGGAAATAGAAAAGCTGAATCTTAAGGCATCACATGAACTTGCTCAGGTCCTTCAACAGACCACGCAAAGCTGTTTCACCCAGGCTATTGAAATATATGTTCAAAATTCCAGAAATTCTACCTATGACAGATATTTTGGCTTATTTTGGTACAGATAAGTGCCACGCTGGCTGAATCCTCACGTTCCCAGCCATGCCCACACAGAAATCAAAGCCTGACTCCAGCATCCCTGGTTGCTTCAGTCCTTCTTGGAGTCCCCCAGCAGGTCCCAGCCTGATGTCCCCTGCACCAGGGGCTGATTGTGTCACCCCAGACTGTGCCCAGACCCGGTGCCCACATTCCTCATCTGCTTTATTCTAAAAATGCAACTCCAGCCTTATTTTCTAACCCAAAATTGCAATTTTTCATCGTGTTGCACACTGCTGCTTGCATTAAATCCAAACTCTGATTAATGACATAAGTATTATAATTGCTAAAATTGAATTGAATGCTCATTGAGAGAGCCGGAGCACAATGAAATTGCTCCGTTTCGAGCTGCTACCAGAACGTTGTGATTTAGAATTAGGGAATAATCCTTCCCAGCCATTATTTACGTTATTTGTTTACATAATTTTAATGGTGAATTTTGGGCTGAAGTTATGGAGCAGATGTTCAGTGGAGGAACTGGTAAAATATTAAAGAATATTTTTAACTTGTTACTCCTGGTTCCCTCGAGTTTGATGTGCATCTAACAAGGTGCTTCAGATGCACTTCCCCCAGGTGAGGTACCTGCTGTGCTGATGTCCCACTGGGTCACCCGATACCCAGAGAAAACCTTTAAATTGCCTCCTGAAACCAAGCCAGTTCTGCAATATTCCCACAATATTTTCCTGTTTCTTCCCGCAGTCTGTCCTTCCTCAGTCCATTCACCCCTGATTTTCCTTTCATCACTTATTTTGCCAAGCCAGAGAAGAGTTTTTTAAATAATATTTTAAAGGTTGCTAATTCCCAGGTCAGAATTAAAACCCACAACAGCATTCTGCAGTGATTTTATGGCCCCTGATATGTGACAATTCGTGATCAAACCGTGCTGGTGCTCTGCATTGTCAGGCAGCTTTTATCTCTGGGAAACAGCTCCGGAATTGGGAGTTCGTGGATCACAATGAGTCCCAGGTTTTAGTTACACATTTCGAGGCTGATATTTTCTTCCTCAGGTTATGAATTTTTGTGGAAGTCTGGCGTTACAGGTAGGAAAGTGAAATGGAAAATCAGATTTCCCAGAATGCAGAGTCAGGTGTAGATGCCTGACTCAGGTACAGGAGGTCTTGACTCCCCCTTTTGTGGTGATTCCAGAGGCTGCCCCGTGATCCAATTGTTCATTATAAACTATTTTTAGCAGTTGTTGGAAGTGCAGAATTTTCTCCAGGCACTTATATTTCAGAGCTGATCAAATACATAACAAAGCTTTTCTTTTATTATTCCAGGAGCTTTTATTCCATTATTATTCCTTAATAATTCCAATATTTCTTTTTTTATTCCAGAGACCATGGGGGTTTGTTATAGTTTTATTACAGAAAATAAAAATTTCTCTTTGCATTTCTTTTTCATGTTAACATAGTTACTGAATCTCTTTAAACACCCAAGTATAGAATTTCCAAGTCTCTTGTCTCTCTCAAAATGCCAAGGACACCCAGAAAACGTTGAATGCAACATTTTTCCTGAAATGGAACTATGGATTTTTCTAAAGCACAGCACGCTATTAAACGAACTTGCAATATTTTTGGGGATATTATGACAAAGTATGGACTGTTCCGGATAAATTACTGACAGAGCAACAGCTGAGACACTGCAATTCAGATTGCTTTTGAATATACAACTATTTTTAACCCATAAAGGCAGGGATTATGAAGGACAAATCGCCCTGCTTGACACTGCATCATCACAGGGTGCTCCTGTTGTCTCCCCTGCTAATTCATTGTTTTACAAACCCCACCTCAGCTCCAATCGCTCAGCTCCCCCAGCAAGGCTCATTTCTCACCTATGGATGGAAAAACAGGAATTAAATTAGAAAACTCTGGCGTCTGGGAAATGTTTTACTAACACGAGCACCTTGCCAAAGCAGCTCCCTGGTAAAAGAGAGCAGTTCCAAATCACAGGGGAGATAAAGGGTGATAATTTGCCATAAAAAAATGGGAATATGCTGAGGATTCAGGAGCACACTTAGAGGGAATCAGATATTTGCCAGATTTTTAGCAAAATTAAATTACCTGAGCACTTCTAGCTAGGCATGGATGCTGTTTAAAAGGCGAAAGATCAAGTGAATAATAATCAAGAGGGATGATGATATTAATATTATTATTACTTATTGTTATTGATATTTTATTGTTGGCATTGTTATTATTACTATAATTATGGATATTATTGATATTATTATTACTGTTATTATTACTTATTGTTATTGATATCTTTTTGTTAGTATTTTTATTATTACTATTATTGTTGACATTATTGATATTATTATTGTTGATATCATTGACATTATTATCATTATATATAANATAATAATAATAATAAAGAATAATTTTATATTCATCTGTGTCAGGGCCAGGGATGAGTGGTGCAGGTGACCCTGACATTTCCTCCCAAGGAAAACCCACCCAGGCAGGCCAAGTTTAAAGCAGAATATGGGTGAAACTTCACAGGAGTCTCGTTCTGCTCCCAGGACTCCTCCTGCCCATTCCAACCAAAACTCCGGCAGCCTCATTCCGCCTCCTTTGGCTCCTCTTAATGATTAAATCCGACTTCATTATAATGGCTAATCTTTAAATTAATTCAATTCAATACTTATCATTTTACTTCAATCAGAGCAAGGAGCAAAGGGGAAGAACATCAATATTTTAGCAGGCGCAGAGCACAGAGATTTCATAAATAAACGACCCATCGGTACAGAACAAATCCCCACAGACCACTGCCTGTTGTGCAGCCTCACCATTTAAATAATTGACTAAAAGAGCATTCCGAAAAGAAAACAAGCTTGCTTAGAGGAGTTTAGAAGCAGAGACTGAGCAATTTTTTAAAAAAAATTGACTAAAAGATATTTAATTGGAAAATAAAATTTCTATTCACTCAGGTTTCTCAGACACCTTGAATTGTAGTCGAGGTTTATAGACTCTGTTTGCACAAATTCATCTAGTGCAGGCCATATTTCTTTTAACGATGAAATATTTAATGTTAGGCTCGGTGTGGGAGAAAATTTACATCAAATATGTGTTTCGTTTTCTAAAGAACTTCTTTAAAGCTGAAAAAGTTGTCTCACCTAAAGCAGAAATATTTTGTCACTTGGAGATCTACTGATTTTGCTTCGGAAACTCTTTTTTACAGGAAGCCAGATAGGCTACAATTTTCTTTTTAATTCTTATTAGCTGGTGGAGATTCACTTCTTTTGTAGTCGTCGAGTGATTGAAAGAAACTCATTATTATTTACCCCGATTCACAGGAGCCTTTACATGATAAAAAAATGAAAAACCTCTCAAAATAGAAACTTTGATGCTTTCACTTGTGACAAAGGTGTCAATAGAAGTTCTGTAGGAAATTTGAATTTTTTAAAAAAATTCAGTTTTATATTTTTTTGTTTTATTTAATATTCTCTGTATGAGGCTATAATTCTTTCTTTTTAATGCTTTATCCCCAGAAAAACAGGAATTTTGGAAGTCTCTATCAGGGAACTTTAAAACTCCCAGCTCACCCCCGTGGGGAACAGTGCTGTGTGAGAGCTGGGGAGGAAAGATCCGTGCAGGGTGTTCCTGGGAAATCTGTTTGAAAAGCAAAGTACTTTGGAACCACAATGAATTTTCCTGGACTTCCAAATTTGAGACTCTGTTTGTATTATCAAAGGCATTCAGCTACAGGGAATGAAACACTGGGAATTCAGCACAACACTCCAGATACTGAGGGGATTAAGATAAATCCTCACTGCTCTGGAGCATTTTGCACATCCTAGAAAGAGTCTGTTAGGAAGGAGAAATCATTGGTTTCCTTCGTTTGTTCCTGGAGGAATGGTTTAAAATCCTTAGGTTGGGAAAGACCTCCAAGAGCACCGAGTCCAGTTTTGATCTTGTGTTGATTTGTGTTTGGCTGATCACTGAGGGCTGCAGAGCTGAGCCGAGCTGAGCTGAGCAGAGCTGAGTGTTTTTCACGCCAGGCTGTGCCCTGGCCCAGGTTTGTGCTTCCCCAAAAATTCCCGAGTTCCAGCCCCAAACCCAGGGGAGGGCTGGCCCAGAGGTGGGGAGGGCTCAGGAGACCAGTTTTATCTCTGTGTTTGTCTTTCCGTCAATGTCCCTGCCCCTGCAGAAGGCAAAGTTTCCTTTTAGCTCTGTGAGGTCACAGAAGAAGGAAAATCAGCTTCGCAGGTGCTGGTATTAGACACACAAAGCACTTGTTAACAGAAAACCTGAGATGGCTCCCATTTATCAAAATTATCCCTGACGTTTCCTTTTGCTCGGCTGAAAACAATAACTTCAGCTCCCAGAGCAACACGTAATGTGTGAGGGGGAGAAAAAGAGCTCAACCACAACCACAGTGGTTTTTTTAGAAAGGACACCCTGAGGAATATGTGGTGAACAAGTTGTGTTTGTGGGAAAGACCAGAGCTGCCCAAAGAGCCGTATTTTACTGGTGTTTATTTCAATTCAGTGGATTTTAAATTTTTCTGTTGATATTTCTAACATACCGGCAGCTAGGGACTCTCATACCTCTGAAAACACAAAAATCATAATCCTGAGAGTCCTGCAAGGCGATGTTCTGTCATTGACAGAGCAGACACGGTGCCATGGGCAAGGGAAACACAAACCATTATCCTCCCATCTGTGGTTTCGGCCCCACGGCAAAAGGGGCTGATTTAGGGATGAACAATCCAACCCCGGTCAATTAGAGGTCCCCGTGCTAAAACTGCAGAGAGAATTGTGCTTCAGCCACAGTTTCAGGGATTGTTTTGTCTGTTAATTATTTACTTGAAAACTCTGTCTGAAAGAGACTTTTTTCCCCTCCCCTGAGACCGCTATTGTGATGCTAATAAGTATCTGTGTGTACTTTGTTTGTGTGCTAATTAAATGCTGTCACTACAAAATTTAACTTGGATAGCTCTTTCTCAAGATGATGTGTATCAATAAATAAAATATGGTACCTAAAACAAAAGCAGTTTTGCTTGCAGAGAAAGAGAGGAGACGAGCTTTAAAAAGAAGTCATTTAGTAATTGCATGATGTATTAAGGCTAATAAATCTGCTTAATTGTCACATTTGCCTTAAATTAATAATTTATACCAACATTTGGTGTGGGCAGATATGATGAATATTTTTATGTTGCGATAATCCTGGGAAGTGGCACTTTGAACGCTTTAAAAACCAATTAATTGCGAGTCCTGTCTGCTTTTACACATTTGTGGTAGGAACTGCATAAACAAAGGTGAGAAAATTTCCCAGACCCCGGTAGGCAGGACAGGGTTTAAACCCAGGAAACGCTCCCAGGGTGTTCATTGTCTGATCAGGTGAGCTGGTGGCGTGCCAGGTGAGCAGCACAAACTCCTCACCTGCAGAGCTTCACCCCCCGAGGGTTTCTGTGAGTGGGGAGAGAGGAAATTTCTCCATCCGACACCAGGGTCTGACCTGGGGCTGGCTGGGTGTCCCCTCACCCCTGAACCCCTCTGCAGCCCCTTCCCACCCCCTGCTCTCACCCCGAACGCGCTGCAGGATTTGGAGTTTTTTATGAGTTTCCATATCATTGATCACAAAGTGAGTGCGACGCTTCAGAAACAGCCAAGTGTTTATCCCAGGTCGGCTGGGAACCTGTTCGGAGGGATTTTGAGGGATTTGTAGGGTCCTGCCTCCCCTGGGCCGACCATGGGGAGCTCGTGGCTCCTCTGCTAATGGCCTGACTCTTCTCCTGCTGCTCCCATCCTCCTCCACCTCGCTTTACATCTTAATGCTGGACATCTGTTACTGGACAGATTGCACAAGATGAACATAAGGCACTCTTTTCCAGGGTCAGCTAAATTGCCAAGCTAGGTCCACTCAGGCTATTGAAATGTATGTTCAAAATTCCAGAAATTCTACTAATGACAGATATCTCTGTCATATTATGCTGCATAATAATTACGCTCATCCCGGCCCGTGTGAGGTCAGGATAAAAACATTGTTTCGGCATCAGCTATACACTGGTGTGAGCAAGAAGTGCCATAATTTGGGGTTTCTTGCGATTTCAAAAACGGAGATTTTTGAATTTTCATATTCAAACTTATAGAACAGCACATGTGAAGTTTGGGAAGTTTGGAGTCGGTAGATTTGGAGTGTACGTGGCTTGGAGTGTTCTTTTCAAATGCTCTGGCCGTGTTCAAGGAGTCAGCAGATGTTAACAATTCGGAAAAGATAAAAAGAGTCTGGGGTATCTCTTGGCCCAGTTGCTGCTCTTTGTGTGCACGTGTTTCCTGGGATTTTAGTTTTTTTGTGACTGTGGGATTAGTGCAGAGTAACAAGGCACTGATTTGTCTTGGTTCTGCACGGTGGAGTCGGACAAGGAACTGTCGCAACACATGGCTTTCAAATGAGTTGATTGTAGACATATTGTCTGTCAGTCAAAACTACAATATTGTAATTAGAGCAGGCCCTGTCTCTCCATACGTGCCTCAGATGGCAATGAAACCATCTCAGGAGTGAGCTGTGGGGATGCTGCAGCGTGGATCAAAGCTCCTATCCGGCTCTAGTGCAAATTTTAACTGATTCACAGTTGGAATTACTGAAAAAATCGTATTTTATCCCATCATTCTTGTAGCCTTTATATTTTTGAAAGCTAAAGAATCATAGGTATAGTATTTCTCAGGAACAATGCATCAAATTAATGTGTTAGAAAACCCTGAGAAGCTCAAGAAAACTCTCTCTATTTGTCCTGACTCCCATGGCTGACTCAGTGACTCTGCTTGAACTGGGGTTTGGTACTGGTACTGCTGAAAAGTCGATTTTTATATTGCAGTTTCTATACTAGAAGTCCACAGGACAAAGCTTACACGGGCCTATTGCAAATGTGGAGGGGAGGGATATTCAGAATTGTTGACGGAATACAATAAACAGGTAAGAAAAAGGTATTTGAATACCCCAGAAAAGCAGCAAACTTTGGGGAGGAGAGGAAATTCTGCTGCTGTGAAATGAAGCTCCCTGGTTACAGCCATTGCCTCTTTTACTCACTGATACGTCACAAAAAGCAAATTTACTTCCAGATTCTGCCTCGCTCTGGGTCCTGTGACAAGGGAGATGGAAGGAAGATGTTTAATTTAAATAAAGTCATCTTGCTTAAATAATTGGTAATGGATAAATAGGAATAATAGAGAGCAGGATGGAAACAGCAGCGTGGCACTGGTGCAGCTGCTGCTGGCGATGTCCTCATTGGTTTGCATAAAAAATACAGCAAAATGCTCGGGCTGAATGTTTGCTGGATATTGTGTTCACCTGGAGGGGAGCCAAGGAGCTCCAGAAAAGACACACAAGATAAAACAAACCCTTGAAAAGGTAAAAAATAATTTAAAAATAAAAAGGGGCACAGAAGAAGGAGAACTGAGTTCCTCCCAGAGCTTCTCCCAGTTCACCCTGGGCGCTCACTGGGAAATTGTGACTCCCTGGGTTCTGTGAGGAGCTGAATTCCCGTCATGGCCACAGGCAGTGGCAGTGCTGATGAGTCAGACTTCTGATTCTGAGATTCGCAGGGAAGTCATTTGAAAAGTGGTGCCATATGGGATGATGCTTGATTTGTAATTCTAGAAGTTAACGATTCGGGCTCCTGCAAATCCTGAGTCTGTCAGGGATTTCTCGAGTGATGTGCAGCATAGAAAATGTCCATTTTCATTTTTCTACTTGGAGTTATTTTACACAAATCAGCCCTGGATTTACTGGTAGAGGACATAAATGAGCAGGGAGGTAGAAGGAGGGAAAAGCTGGTTCATTGTCTCCCAGCACAGCCGTTCCCAGAGTTTTTCCCCAACAAAACTCCATCCACTCCTGAAATCTAAAACATCAGTAACACATTTTCTTAAATCCCTATATAAAGTTTATGCTTCAATAGTACCACATTCTGCATCTCTACATGCATTATTAAGGAGTTAAACCTTAATTTAATGCCTCTGTCATAAAATCCCATTTTCTCTGTGTCTCCTATGGTAGGGCATGGCTGGGCCAAGGTTTCCATCAACCATTGCATGGGAAAGGAAATTCTGCTTTCTCCATATATAAATGCATTCGTTTCAAAAGGGTTTTTAGGCAGTCAGTATTTTCTGATATTTTTAAAAACAGAAAGCACTTGAAAACTCCTTGTTTTATTATAATACATTTACTAAAGTTAAGATTTTGAGTTTTTCTTGGCCTGATAATTAACTCGGAAATCCAGCTTCTCATAATTTTCTCACCTTTTCTTGGTGAGAAAGAATCCTCAGCCATTTTTAGTCATTAATATTGCATGAACAGGGGTTCTTTAGCCCTGCACTTATGAAATAGGTGTCATCTCTGGTGCTCTAAGAGTGAATTTGAAATCAGAAAATAAAACCGTGGCAGTGCCAGCAGTGGTGGTGGATGGTGATGATGAAATCTCCAGCCCAGCAAAGCCTGAGGTTCCCTGTTTGTTCTGTACAGATCTCTGCCTGCACGCTGGAATGAATTTAGCTCTCTAAAGATGTGATTTTGCACTGAAGAATGGAGCCCTGTGTCCCCAGCCTGGCTCGCTGTGTCCACGGCCACAGCAAAGCAGCTGCTGCTGAATTTCCCAGTAACTCCCAACCCGGTAAGTGACTCTGGAAGGGACAAGGACAGGGCTTGACCATTCTCACTTGTCCTGATCGTTCCAGCCTCGTGCAGGACAAGTTCCAGTGCCTGCTCCATCCTCTGCTGCTTTGCCAGGATGAACCCCTGGGAATTCTTTCAGAGCGCAGTGGGATGAGATCAGGAATGGGGCGGGCGCTGCCACTGACCCCACAAAGCCAGAGCCCTGCAAGAGCTTTTCCCGACCCTTTCCAGTGCTGAATTTGGAATTCTCTCTCTCTCTAATACACTTTAGAAAGCTGCCCAATCACTCTGCTTGCCTTTTTTTTTTCTGCATTTTTTTTTTCCTTTTGATCAGCATTGATTTGTTGTCTGGTTTCTCATGGAGCTTGAAATGCCCACCGGTGATGCCAGTGCAGTGCAGGAAATTTCTCACACACACCTTGATGGAACAATTCCATTGCCACCTTGGGACAGAATTTATTAATCGGTTAATAATGCTGAGGGTAGAAATTGTGGGGGGAAAGCCTTGCCAATGTTTAAGAAGAAGTGAGATTTCCATCCTCAATTATGTCATTAAAATATTTGTACTTTCCTCTCCTAAATTCACAGTTGGCTTAAGAGCTTCAGGCTTACCTCACTTCTTTCCTTGCATCTTATCCATTAATATTTGTTCTTGCTGGAAATGCAGGGTTCTTCTCAATCTCAGCACAGAAATCTTGCTCCACTTTCAAAGTGGACAAGAATTTAACTTATTTTTTTTTGAAGTGTTTTTTTCTTGCACAACTGCTTTTTCCAGCTCTCTCCGATTGGGCTTCGTGTGATGGTTTTAGACATAACAGCTCAAGTTCGAGTTGCCTCCCTTCAAAAGATTTGAAAATGTGCACAGATCCTGATCAACATAAATTAGCATGGCTATGCCTTCTGTTATCAGTTATTTCAACTATATGAAACAATCTGTTTGTGTTGCAATATAAAATAAGATGGTGTGCACGTTTACAATACATATCACTTGCAGACATAAGTGGGAATACCTGTTGAAGGGCCCTGTGAGTAAAGACAGCCTGTTAAGGATCTTTTTTATGCATGAGAGGAACATCCATCCAGTCCCTGTGTTTGCAGGGACGTGTGGGGCTGGCTCGGAATACAAAGCAGCGTTTCTGCACTCTGACATAGCCCTTTCCTTATTTATTTCTTTCTTTTTGCCGGGGGGGAAAGGTTGGAGTGGTGATACCACATCATTATAATCCATGGGAATTCTGACAGTAATTCGAGGGATCCGGGATAAAGTTTAAACTGGAAAAAACACCAGTGGGAAGGTGGGAGCCAAGAAGGGTGCACGTGGCTACTGTGGTATTGTCTGTCCCTTTTCCCTGCAGAAGCCTTGGGAGAGGAGGCTGCTGCCAATATTATTAATCTTTATCTTGTGCTGGCACTCAACTATCAGGATGCCTCCGACATTTGATGGGGTCTGGAACAAACTCTTTTTTATAATAGAATTTTTATGTCTCTGACTAAAGTCAAGGAAAGAAAGGATGAATTTTGTGAGCGCGGAGTAAATATAAACCAGAACTTTTATCCTTCTCCAAATGTTTTTTTTTTTTTCACTTTTATTTTTGCTTTATAGCTAAAGGATGTCAGCAGCTCCGAGCACACTTTTCCATCAATGTTCTTCACTCCTTGGCTGAAATCTCTGGTTCTGCCCGTGCCACATTTGCTGCTCCATGAGGGGAGGTGTCCCTGCCACCAGCTGGACACAGGAGGTGTGAGGGGAGCTTTCCTGAGATGTCCCAGATGCAAAATGGACACCACGGGTGGGAAACCAGGATGTGGGAGCAGAGATAATACTTTCATTTACTCCTCCTTTTTCACACTCAGATGAAGATCAGCACTGGGGAAGCCCCCTGAGGGCTGCACATCTGGGAGGGGGGTGGACAGTGCATCCAGAGGAGGGGAAAGCCCAGCTCCTGTCTTGCTGGAGAACTTAAACCTTGGTTTATCCTTAAAACATTTTCTCCTGATTCCTTATCACAACTCATAGACCCTTATATTAAATCTCTTTATTTTTCTTCCCTCCTTCTCCTTCTCTCCTCTGCCCTGCTGTAGCACAGGAGAGAACGAATAAACAACTACCAGAAATCCCTGACACTTCAGCAGAGCCAAACCACGACAGTGAGAGAAGAGGTGCGAGTGTGCTGGGCACAAAATTCTGGCAATCAGACCATGGGAGTGCAAGGAAAACACAGAGGTTCTCCCTCCTGCATCATCTGCTTTGTCCTCATCAGACACAGCACATCCCCCTTCATTAATTAACAGGTTGGTTTAAAACAAAAAATTAACTTTTAATAGTGAATAATACTATTATAGAGAATATATCTGTTCATAAACTCAACAGTCTACATTACAAGGTTTTCTGCCTGAGCTCTGTTGGTAAATGAGTGCACAGAAGGATCTTGGAGTTTGTTTTTTTTTTCCTACTCCATTTATTTTTATACCAGGCCCCAGTGGAGGCACCTGGAATATTACAGTTAAAGGCAGCCACAAAAATTTGATTATGTTTAACAAATCATTGCTGCGCGGTAACAAGGTAAATTGGGTCCACAGAAATAATTTCGCTAGCGTTTAGGAAATCTGTTGATAGGGCAAAAAACAAAAGAATAATCTGCAAGGTCTGTAATTTTGATGTTTTATAGGAGCTGAGGTATGTGAATAGATAAATTATCTACGGAGACATCAAAGGGAGGTATTTGTGAGCGGGTGGTGGCTTGGGAAGGAGGGAAGTGATCAGTGGAGTGCTACAGGAGATCAGCATTAGGCCCAATTTTGTTCATTTTATAAGCCAATGGTCTGGAAAAAAGAAAAGCCCAAGGGATAGCACACACTGGTTCCTGTGTGCAGGGGAGTGGCAGGCCATGAAAAACAAGAGGTCGTGCAGCCAAATTCAGGAAGATTTATCCAAGATTCGGACAGATAAGCAGCTCTCATTTTAGCTGGGTGGATGTAAATTGCGTGGAAAGATGAAGGAAAAGCAAGGAAATAAGAATGCATGAAAAGGCTGCTGAGGATGTTGTTTCACTGGGCAGTGTGGCTAAAGGGAAATATTTTAAATAATTTTAGTCATTTTTAATGTGTATGATTTGGTTTATTTCAATTTGCAGTGAGGAAGTCGGTTTAAATTCCATATATTTAAAAGCATATGTAAAAACTAGATTGAGATGTTCTCCTAAAATCCAGTATCTTCAGCTTTCAAGCTGATTTCCACAGATCCTGGGGAAAAGGGTAAGGAACTCATGAACAGATTGAGGCCCTGGCTCCTGGCACTGGAACAGTGCAGAACCAGTGCACCTCCCTGAGCTCTGTCCTGCTGAACCAACCTTCCAGGCCTGCACAATCTGGATTTCTGGACGCATTGGGAAGTGGGCATTTCCTTGTTTTGCCCAGAAAATGGTAAAATCGTCCCCCTGCCCAAGTTCTTTGACTGTGGCAAGTTCCTAGTGCAGGATTTCTTTTCCTTCACACACCATCAAGGGAAACTCCACCAGTTTGTTATTTTGGGAGGCTTTGCACAGGCAGGGGAAGTCAAGGATCCTTTGCTGCTTGTAGGAAAAAACCCAACCAGCCTGGTTTGCTCACTCCAGAAACGTGAGGACACTTCAGCTGGATCCTGCAATGCTGCTCCCAAGGAACACTTGGGACATGTCTGCAGAATGGAAATTGGTTTACGGGTCACTTTCATGATGAATGTTGCGTTTAGGGACTCATAACTTCCAGTTATTGCGCTATGAACAATTTACAGCAAATACCAAATAAAATCCCATCGAGTTACACAGACAGACTCATGTTCTTACAGGTATATTCGGGGTTTTGTAGATTATTATTGGTTATGTCTGAGGAAATGTTATAGAATTGTAGTTGCCCTATTCAAAGGCAAAATACCCAATCTGGTCTCTGTACCTTCACTAAGCAGCTTATTTTGATGTTCTGGAGCTAACCTAATACTCTCTTTTAAAATTATAAATATTATAAATATTATGAAAATTATAAATATTATAAAAAATATAAATATTATAAAAATATATTATATTGCATTATCTCTTATATATTATACATTAGACATTATATATGATATATTTTATTTTATATTTTATGTTATATATTTTATATATATGTTATATATTATATGTTATATGTTATATATTGTATCTATAATAAATATTTCAATATATTTTATTGGAAATATTAAACCAGGCACAAATAACATCTAAGAAATAACTGGAAGGAAGATCCTGCGTGGCTCTGCCACCTGTTGTCTCATCCAAACCCCTGGGACCATGGGAATAAGGAGATTTTACAGATCAGAAGGAAGGAGTGGCTCTAAAGGGTACATGTGATGGAAAATACTGGAATATGGATGATTTTAGAGAAGATTTCAGTTCATTAACTGAAAACTGAAAATTAGTTCAATTTGTCACTGGTTTGGAAATCCCCCTGTCCCATTGACCAAAGGGATTAAAGAGGTTCCAGAACCCGACATGTGTTTACTTTCCCTTGAGCGTTTGCAAAAATGGGAATTGCCAAAGAGCACAAACGTCTCTGCAGCGATTGTTTCAATTAAATAACGGAGCCGTCATTAGAGAATCGTTAAACTTTGAGTTTACGACATTTCCTCGCTGAAATAACATCATCCGCAAGCCACCGCTGGAATATTCGGGTTTAATCTATGCAGGAGTTTATTAGAACTGAAATTTAATTTGAAAAATCAGCTCTAAGCCAAGTACCCTAATAAGAAACCATCATACTACTTGAGGAGATAAAATAAAACTAACTCTGCTGAAATAAGGAGAATTTCTACTGAAATCTCTTCCTGAAAATTGAGTCATCTCAGCAGTTATTACATGGTTTTCCATTTTTTAAAGTTTTTCCCCAAAAGCTTCACTCCCAGTTTAGAGAGATGTATTTATTTTGGATTGCTCATGGGCAATGGATGATCTGCTCTTATTAAGCTTTTACCACCACAGAGTCACTGTCTCTCACTTACTCTGCCTTTAATTCTTTTTCTAATTTATGTAACATTTGCACAATTTGTTGAAAATAATTGATTCAACCCAGGAATTTTTTATTTATTCACAAGCTTGAGGTGTATATCGATGCCTGCAAAGATTTGTCGCGAGGAAATTCAAACACAAAAATCAACCTCGTGCTTTGGAGACCATTGGAAATCTGATCACGGGAATGACTGCTTATTCAGCTGCGCTAATTCCCTTTTAAATCTGCACGGAAAAGAAATGCCTTAATTATTAGCATAATTAATGTTTTAGGCGATGAGGAAACGCTTAGCTCGGAGTTGCTTTCTGTCGCGTGTCTCTCGCAGTGAATAAAGGAGGATCCACGGAGCTGAAAAGAGCCAGTGCAGTTTCCGTGAGCCGTGAGTGCCAGGGCAACGCTCAGAGCTGCACGATTTCCCTACGAGTGTCACTGAATATTGACTGGTGATGAAGTGGCTCTCCCTGCGAGTCCCAATGTCATGACGAGCCATTTCATCTTTGTCCAAATAATGGCGTGTTTTGTTTTAGGTGATATCTGGCTGCAGAGGCCAATAAATGCCTCTCCTGGTGGATGGATGTTTTATGGGAGGCCGTGTATTCCCTCTGAGTTATGGGGTATTATCAAAGAGAACCAGAAAAGTGTATATTTCCCAAAGAGGCGTGTAAAGGTTTGTAATTGTTTTCATCTTTTTTTATATTTCTGCTTCACCTTTTGAGCGCTATAAACCGTGATGGTCTCCTTTCAGCAAAGGTTGAAGGGATCTGTTTCATTTTTAAAGTGTTTTATTTCTTGTTTCCTATCGGAGCAGGGAATCAAATGGGGCTGTTACGGGATGTTTTTCCTAGCGGCATTCATTGCCTTTGAGCTCCCCGTGCAAGGGGCGGGCTTGAGGAGGGAAGGATCCTAAAACACAGGTCCTGGGAGAATCCTGATCCCCCTGATTACGGGAGGATTCTTTAGGGATCTCCTGAAGGAGGGACATTCAGCCATGGAGTGTCTCTGGCTGAAACTTAAAAATAAAATTCTGCACACGTCTTTCTTGACTTGACCAACATCTCTAACACCTGCCTTTCCAAAGACATGCACACCAAATTCACTCCTGTGCCTTTGGGTGTAGGAAAAAACCTTCTGCACATTTCTGGCCATTTTAGGTCCTCACTGAATTCCAAGTACTTGTGCCAGCTTCGAGAGCAAGGAACTCATGGCCAGCTCGAGAAGGTGACCTTGGATTTTTTTTGACATATTCCTCTTATTTTTTTGTCATCTACTTCCTGTTTAAGAGGGGGGATAAAAAAGCTGCCTACCTGGAGGTTCAGATTCTCTCAAGAGTGTGGCAGTGTGGGACAGGCACCAAAATACAGAAGTTCCTTGTGAGAAAAAAATGTTCTGGGATTTAAAAACCTGAATATATATCTTTGTAATGGTCTATCCAAGGAAGAATACGGAAGTGGCAGGATTTCACTGCAATTCCTTTAACTTTTCTGTGTTTGCATTTGTTATTTGAGTCCTTTGAGGTGTTACGTGTGTAAAAACACCAATATCATCTGACCCACTTGTCCCAATCATTATCTTGTTTGCCAATTTGCCTAGGTCAGATTTGGCTCAGTTTTAATATGTACAATGGGTTTTGGTTTAATTGGCTATAATCTATGACTTGCAGGCGAATTTTTTAATTTGTCCTTGGGAAATAAAGCAGGAAAATGGATGTTGAGAAACAAAACCTGAGGGCTGAAGCCACGCTGTCCCAGGGTCCTGGTGTTATCTGCAAGGGACTTGTGCTGTCTGTCAATGGCAGCTCAGGAGATGTTGGGCAAAGCACAGGAGTCAGTGATTTTGAGGAAAATCCCAACAATCTGCACATCCTGTGTTCATATCCAGTGTGAGATACCCAGAACTCTGATTTTTCACCAACTCGCAGCCCCCAGATCCAAATTAAAATAAGATTTCAAGGTGTGGAAAGCGAGGTTGGTTTAAAATCAATTAGCAGCTGTTTTCTCTGTTGGTTTTTCCATTTCCTTTTTCCCTTTTTAAATCACAATTTGTGTGCTCTGAGGCAGTGTTTTAGACATCTCTATTAGCTGGGAAATGCTGTGGATTGTGATTTCCCCCAAAACCTCCAGCCCTCTGACCCAGGATTCTCACTGGCCGTGAGACCCACGTGCTCTGCAGCGTTGCAACACCAGGGCTTGGTGAAACAGTTTTGTAACATCGCAAGAACCGTGGAAAATTAAATGTTTATTAGGGGTGAGGCAATACCATTATTCATATTGGAGCAGGATGAGGCAATGCAATCCTCTGATTCTGACGAAGACTTATGGAGTCTAAAAATAACTCATCCCCCGTGCAGGAAAATAAGTGAAAATATGCAGTCTATCCCTTAAATCCACAGCATTAAGTGAAATTAATAGAAGAACTTGTAGAGGACGTGATTGAATCCGTGAGGGATCGAGTGTGATGGTGTATATTTGCCTAAAAGCTCGCTCTGACAGCAAAAACAATGTACCACGGAATGTTTCTTTCTTATCTCATGGAAAGAATAACACACAGAGGCTCAGCTCTTGTAATGAAAACCCCCACATTAATTTTATTTTTTGATGTGTCATTGTAATTCAAGAGATGTTTTTAATCTCAGGATTGCTAGGGCACAATAAACCATTTAAAAAGTATTTGGCAACGATCCCTGTGCTTAGCAACAGCTCCTTTCATTTAAAACTGTTTTTTGAACCGAGCTATTCAAAGCTTTGTTCCACTTATTAAAATAAAGTATCTTACTTCAAACAAGTATTTCAGAGAACATAATCAAGAGGACAGCATTCAAATACAATGCACAGAAAACATAAAAGGTAGCAGCGTGAACAACTCAAACACTTTGTGTGTGTTTCCTTGTTTTTCATTAAGAAAAACTGCATTAAAATATAATCTCAATCTTATTTCTCTTCGTGCCGTTACGGGATATTTAATATTACATTTTTTACCACATTCTGAAATTCATTGCCGGATTTAAAGTAAAATGAGCTGTGCAGTATTTTAGTGAATGAAATATTACATTCGTGGTGTATTTTCTGTCATCTAGGTGACATAAGACAGCAAGGGGGAGCTAAATATAGAATAATGTCTATTTTTTTGTTGTTGGCTTTGTGCTCTTCTGTGAACTACAGCAGCAATTCACGGCACAGGGGCACCGTGGGAGCCCTTTCCAACAAAGTAAAGGTTTGCTCAGCTTCGTTACACAACTGCACACTGACAATTCATTCCAGATTTTCGTGAATATCGTTTTAACTTTGGTTTGGTTCTGAAATAATTTGGTTTGGTTTTGGTAGCAGAGGCATTGCCAAGACAACAATGGCTCCAGAAGCAAAGGCATTTTCCTCCACCGGTGAAGGGATGCTGCTCCTTCCTCAGTGTTTCCTGTTTCACCTTCACACTTTGGAAAATGAAGAAGGCTGCACCACGCCAGGATCCTCACCCATGAGGAGATTCCAAAGGATGCTTTTGTAGGATGCCAGATGATTTTTGTAGTCCTGAGTGCTCAGTTCTCTCAAGTTCAGTGGTTGAGGTGAGGACTAAAGAGGACCGAGCATAAAGAATAATTTTCAAACTTTCAAATTTTGTTTTGTTTAGAACTGAGAACCCCAGACCTGAAAATTCCCCATCACCAGAAAGCTCTGGATCCGTGGCTCTGGCTCAAACTCCAACCTCACTCCTCAGGCTGTGGTTGTGGGGTTACAACCCCAGCCACCAAACCTTCTACCCTACCATGGCTTCCCAGGAAACCATCTTGGCCATTGGAGATGCAACTGAAAATTGTCAGAATCCACCAGAATTTGGGGGCTAAAAACCTGAAAAGGAGCTCTGAATAATGGTAACTCTGCATAGATCACGCTGTAGAACTTTTTCAAGATGGCAGTGACAGTAAAATCAGTGCAATTTTTGATCTCACGTTGTGTGGGCAGAAAAATGGTTATTTCCAAGATGTTAAACAGCTAATCTATTCTGTTAAGTTTTTGTATCTTGCATAGATATAGCTTATTTCTTTTTTTTTTTTCCTTTTAATTTTACAAACCAAGTTGGGAGCCTTGACATTTATTGGGCCCCCATATTTTTCATTTATATTCTCTCTAGTCTTCACCATCTGTTATGACAGTAAATAAGTTTCAAATAAGCCATATCTTCCTCAGCATGAGTTGCTTTTTCTGCAAAAAAAAAAATTAAAGTTGCAGTTGGATGTGATATTTGAAGTCACAGCTTGTCTTCAAATATTTAGTAGCGTATTCCTGTGCCAAGGGATATCAATCTGCCATTTGCCTTGCTTACAGTATAATAAAGATTATCCAGGCCCTTCTTTCATGGAGATGTCAAGGCTTTTAATTGCTATAGCTCGGGAAGTGGCTCTTTCCACTGGCTTTTTCCATTTTGTTTTAGATAAATATGGTTCCTTCTTATCTTTTTGCACATTAAATCCCTAAAGGAGGATGGGGTGTCTGATTTTGGTGGATGAGATGTGATCTTCCCTTACAAATAAATTCTTTGGCTCTACCGACAGCACTTTTGTCTCTGTAAAAGTGG
>VYZT01052210.1:0-37980 GCA_013400735.1 Pomatostomus ruficeps
CAGCTACAGAAAGGAATATATGGTTTAATTATTTATTGGAACACTATTGATCAGTCTTCTAACCATATTTTTGTAGAGACCATGCACTCAAACTTTACCTGCAGGCACTCTCTGTGTATTGAGCCACTATTAAGTTGCCATGAAATGATTTTCTTTTCTTTTTTTTTTTTTTTTTGTAATTGTTTTACAGTATTATTTTACAGTATTATGTTTGTTCTAGGAAACTCCAGTTCTCATTTTTCCTCATGTCTGCACAATCTTCCATTGTAGAAAACACATATTGTAGAAATACATATTAAAAATATAAACAATAGCTACAGCTGTGCATATGTTTTCAAGATGAAAGGACTTTTTTCCTCTATAAAATATTGAAATGCTATTATTTATTGACTACATATTAATATTATAATTCCTAGATGAGCAAACCTGTTTTGGGGAAGCCAGTCTTGCATATCCATTTTTAAAACTAAAAGCTTGCAAAGATTCCTAAAGTCTTATAAGCTTGGCTTATGGGAGCTAGTTTTGGGTCATATATTTATAAAGTCCATCTCCTTATTGCCCATGCCCTGTGATGTTTACAGCTTAGCCTGAGGAGTGGTATTGTCTGCAAAACATTTTGCAAAAATCTGTGTTCATTTTTTGTGTGATTTTCTCTGTTCTGCCAAACATGAATGCATAAGGTCCATCGTTAAGTGCCTGAAAAATTAGTTTTCATTAGCACAGTCAGCAACTCCCATGCAAATTTGAGATATACTTTGACACTTCTGAAATACACAGGCTAATTTTTAGAGCCTAAGCATGCCATTTTTTTTTTGAGATGACAGACTTGGACTGTAAGTCTGAAAGTTAAAATGGGTGAAATAGGATGCCTGGATTAAAAATTGCTTTGTAGACATCTAAGAAAGTAGGTAGAAGGCAGAATTTCAGAAGGACAATGCTAACAGTGCACAAATCATATATGACTGAATAAATTACAGAAAGTGTCAGGCAGTGTAAATGAAATAAGATGATGTACCATGGAATTTTTGTGGGTGGAAATTTCACACCTAAAAGCATGGCAGCAGAGTGAATGACAGCCCATGCAACCAGTGAAGCCAGTGACTATGGAGAGCCAGTGACCATGAGATGCTGCTTACCATGGAGCCATCCAGATGGGAAGGGCCTTTTGAAGGTGTCTGTGCCAAAGCAGGGCCACCTCTAGTGCCAGACTGCATTGCTCAGGGCTTTGTCCAGCTGAGTGTTTAGAAACACCAAGGACAGAGGTGGCAGGGCCACCTTTCAAAAACAACAGAGCACGCTCTCACCATGACACTGAGCAGCTCTTGCCTCTCCCAGGTGTATTCATCAGGCACCACTGGGGTGGGTATTTCAGGAGTTCCTGAACTTGATCTTCTTCTACCAAGGGTAACTTTTCCTTGCTTCAGACTTTCCCACTGGTCTCAGGAGCCTGGGATCTATTCCTAAAGGCCAGTGTTGCTCAGAAAGACTGAGGCAAGTGAAACATTGAGAACCTCAGGCTTAACACTTCTGTGGGTTCAGCAGGGCTGCTTAGGTGCTGCAAAGCCTGCCGTTATCCAGTGCTTTGGTCAGATAAGCTTCTTTGGCTGCCGCTATCAGCAATGTTATCTTATCACGCTTATCTTTGTACCTAGGTTTTGCTTTGCAGTGAGAGCAGAGAACCCTGATGGTAATTGAAGCAGGTAGGAGTAAAGGAAAGAGAGAACGGACCCTTGGTAGCTTACCCAGGCTTTTAATGATGTTCTTTTTTTCAGGATACGTGCTACCGGAGAGACCCCGATGGCTTCTTTACATAGACTTTTATAGAGAAGGGGAAGGGGGTGGTGATAAGGTGGGTCCAAGGTTCTTAACAAATCACTAATTGACATGGGGTGACAGCTTTCCAGTGAGTCTTGGGCAAGGGCGGAACATATTTGCATTAACCTATGAACGTTACAGAACAGTAGAACTTTCTGGCAACTGTTGAATAGTAAAACAATATGATGAATATTAAAATAACAGAGGTGGAACTGAGTCTATGATTGACAGGGTTAGAACGTGGCAGCTAGGGAGTTTCTCCCTAGCCCACTGCCACACAGGCTTTTGTGTGTCTTTTTTTGCTGACAACAAATGGGGCTGCTGCCCCATTTGGAAGCAGGCACACATATTCCCTCATTTTCCTTTTTCTGTTTATGTACCAGTACCAGTAGAAGCCCTTCTTGTTGCCTTTCACCTGTTGCTCTTTTCAGCTCTTGTGCTTATCCTATTTATATGAGAGTTTAGTGAAGAGCTGCTTTTTCATTCATGCTCATGTCCTGCCATCTTTGCTTGATATTCTGCTGCTTGGGTCAGTCCATTTCTGATCTTGAAGGAGAATCAGCCAGCTCTGCTGGACCCTTCTTCTCTCCAGAACTATATTCTATGAAATCCTTCCAAGCATATCTGAACCAGGATTGTGATCCTGCTTTTTGTCATTTCCTTAGGGTCCTGAACTCTGCCATCTCATGGTCATTACAGCCAAGGCTGCTCCTGACCTTCACGTCCCTGACTGGCTTTTTCTAAGTATGAGGTCCAGAAGAGTACCTTCACTTTTTGACTTCCAGTTCAGCTGTGTTGGCATGTTGTCCTTAATGCCTTCCAGAAATATCATTGATGGTTGTTCATGCTATGTCGCCCCTTCAGCAGATATCAGGGTCTGAAAACCTGAAATTTCTTCCAGTTACTTGAAAGCCTCCAGTTGTGCAGGCTGTCCCACATACCGATAAGACTGTACGTCAGCAGATGCACATAGACCTTTGTTCCTCCTATTCTTCACGCTGCAAGCAGTGCTGTATAGCACTTCAGAGAGACACTCAGATGTGCTGATCTCCCAGAAAGTGTATGAGATTTTTCCCCATATGCCTGGGAGACATTATCAGCAGTCTGAAGCAAAGAAGAAAACAAGAGTAATATCAAATATTTGTAACTTCCCAGGTCTACTTCAGATTCAGAAAGTTACATCACCATGAGGCACTAGTTAAGTGTTCAAACACCATTAGATATACCCCTTACACTGTCCTGCCTGTAGAAAAACATCTCCTAATTTAATATTGGACAATTTACAGGGACTGGTTTAAGACAGAATTATCAGTCATCTATAACAGTGTAGTCAGATTCCATATCCTGGAAGGTGAAAAAAAAAAAAAAGCCAACACCAAAATGTACGTTCTAGTAAAACTGCCCAAAAGTTAGCAGATGATTAACTAGAAAGCGGCTAAAAGCATAAAAATATTGCAGACAGCATGGAGACCCTTTGAAGGCTCTGACTAATTTTTTGTCAGCTAATACACATTGCAAATCAATGTTTTAGGTTCAGAGTAAGTGTATCATAAATCAGAAAAGACTTGAAGAGGATCTTAAAAAAGAAACAATGTCATGCCAAGGAAGAGAAAGAAGGAAACTTCTGAAAGTAAGAAGATGTCTCTAAAACTCTGCTCAAATGAGGAAAGTACAAAGAGACACAAACTCTGGGAACTTAAAAGTTAATTCACAGCAAGGCAAGCCAAAAAAGATTTTGTTGAGAAAATTGCTAAAAGCATTTAAACTAGCCATAAAAAGACAACTTTAAAAAAATTGTCGGAAGCAGGAAGCCTGTCAGAGAATCCATGGGGCTGATAGCTGACATAAGCATAGAAGGATTACTCAAGGACAAAAAGTCATGAATTATCTGAATCAGTATTTGTTATACAAAAAGTTAGCAATATTCCTAAATTGGTTATAATCTTTAGTGGGACAGGAGTTTGAAGAACCCACTCAAAACTAAGGCATGGAATATATAGTAGAATAAATTGTCAAAAATGTTAAGATTTTACTTGAATGGGATGGTGTTTGCTCACAGGTTTGTAGGGAGTTAGCAGAGAGAATTGCTGGATTGCAATGGATAGCAATATAATACTTCTAGTCAAAAGAACCTCAGTTTCAGGCAAGTATGAAAATGGCACTAATTTGCTTAAAGTGAATCTAAGAATGTTCTAGAAAAATCACACATTATAAAGAAAGGTATCTGTCAGATTGGCAAAAATAATAGCAAAATATAGAATAAATGGACACTAATATTAATATAATGATCAGGACTCTTACTAGTAGAGTTTTGTAAAAGGAGGTAATACCTCTCAAGTTTTGAAAGGCTCAAGAGATGCAACAAAAAAAGAGGGTCTGTATAAAAGAGGATATAATATACATGAGTTTTGAAAAGTCTTTGCCAAGGTTTGTCAGTAGAGGCTCTTAGAGAAATGAAACAGGCAGAAAATGAAAAAAGAAAGGTCGTCTCATGAATTAGTAACTGTATAAAACCCAGAAAACAACCAAAAGAGATAAATGGATTGTTTTCAAAACAGGAAGAAAGATTGAGCATAATCAGTGTCATCCTGATCAGTGCCACTCAAAATTTTTATCACTGATTAGGAAAATGACATGAATGAAGAGGTGACAAAATCTGATGACAGTATAAAATTATTAAACATAATGAAAATGAATGCTGCCCACCTCAAGATCTGCTGAAGGGTCTTGCAATGTGGAGATTGTAAAGATACAATGGCAGGAGATAGGACTGTGCAAAGAGGTTGATAAGAACAGCACTTAGTCTTTTAGTGGTTACTTTTTGTTACTTTTTCACTTAGTTAAATTATCTTGATCTAAAATGAAAGATACATTAGACCAGGGCTCTTTGTGGATGAAAGCTCTCGCAGAACATTACTAACCTTTTCTGTATTACCTGTCTGTGTTCTATCAATGTTTTTACTCAGCGGAGCAATGTGGAAGTCAGCTGAGAAAAGATTTTTTCATGCTTTCCAGTATCAACAGTTAGAGTCCAAATCAATTTGTTTTGCTTTAAAAAAATGTCCCAAATGATTGGTGCAAAGGTCAGAAAATGTCTCCTAAGATTTGCTTTCATCTCTTGGCAAATTATTTGAAGAGGAAGGGTTTTTTGTCACTTAGTGCTTGGCAAGAGTTTTCCACCTTGCCTCACATGGATCTGAAACTCCCTTTTGAGAATAAAGACACTGTAGGTATATGTTTGTGCATTATTGCCTTTCAGATTCGTTATGTAATGAATTTAATCTGTGTGCATCCTCAGCAGAGATTGAATTTTAAATGTCAAACTGATCCACCAAGGGCACAAGGAAGTGGAACAATAATTCGAAGTACTTTTTGAATGTATTAATGCAAAAATATGTGAATTCAGTAAAACACAATTAAAGTGCTTCAATGATGATGATTATTTTGGAAGATTTGTTCCCAGTGTAGGTGGAGAGGTCCTGCATTTGATACATATCTGTGTTGGATTTTGTTTTTCTCTTGAAAGCTTCAGAAAGCCCTTGTGTGTGAAATTTAGCTGTAGTCAGACAGGAAGAATTTCCTTGCCTGGCTCAAATCTAACTGTGCCAGAAATGTAATGCCTGTGGGTTGCAGCATCAGCCAGCCCCCTTGGAGCAGTGCTTATCCTACTTTGCTAAACATAAATGTTAGGCAGGAAAGTGTCTGTCTGGACAGGGAGGGCCTGGTACTAAGAGGTCAGCTGTTAAAACCCTACTCCTACAAAAACTTTGAAATCACTCATATCCTGAAAATGCCTTTCTTTTGGAGATGAGAAAAACATACCAGAAAATTTAGATTTGATTTTAATGGAAAATTTGTAGGAAAAAAAGCTTATATATTTCTTTTTCAAAATTTATAGAAAAATGTGTATCATTTTCTCAAAGAGCAACAGAACTGGTTCAGCACATCCACACCAGCAGTGAGTTTGAGCAGGGAAATTTAATAATGTTATAGTATCATCTAGATATAAAATTTATGTAGTGTATCAGAGAACTTCAGTCAAAATAAAAGAAAATAGAATATTTTTTTCAAAATGCAATAACCGGTAACATAGTTACTAGGTCTTCGCCTATATGAAGGAAGAGCTCACTCTTTGAAGAGGCTGGCAATCTTCAAATGTTTTTAAGAAGCTGGTGACATAGAGCTGTTCATGCATTCAGCAAAATCCATGGCCTTGGTATATTCTGCCCTCAGCACAAATCTATACCTATGCTGCAGATTAGAGCACTACACTGGAGAACTCCAAATAACTTTGCATCTGGAATTTGGCAAAACTCACTGTTCCCTCAGAAGTCAATAAAGCAAAATCAAAAATTCCTTATATTCCTTTGTCTCTGTCTGAATGCCACTTGCCCTGTCTGCATTCAGAGCTATGCAGACTATCACGAAGTGATACACATGAGTGTATCTCATGCAGGGTATGGGGACTTTCAGAAGGAAGATTTGCAATGTTTTGGTCTTCCAGCTTAAAAAAAAAATGCCCATTTCTTTCATTAATGGGTGTAATTCATTGCATCTCCTGCACAGGAAAGTGAACTTTGGGTGATATTAGTTGCTTTCAATATTGCTTTCAATTTCAATTAAATTACATTTCTACCATTGTTGGTGCTAGAAGTGGTATGGATTCATAATTTAATATCTTTTCCAATGAAAGATCTGAGACATCAGATTTGGTATCAGGATAAAAACAAACAGAAATAGTAAGGCTAAATAGGTATGTATTCTGAGAACATAATAGAATTTTCCAGGTCAGAAAACAGGAATGAACTCTTCAGAAAGGAGAAAAATAATTTGTCAGACATTGTTCTTTTAAAACCCTAATTAAACCAATTAATCTACCCAGATTTCAGAGAGTTGTAGAAACCTTGGCAAAACAGAGACCACTGAAATGAGAATCTTCACTTGATGAAATAAAATGTCTACCCAGTTTTTTTTCTTCTTAAATGAGAGCCAGCCATCACTCATAAAATGTCTCCACAGTGTATTTGAGAGCTCAGGGTGTGTAAAATTGTGCAAATCAGCTTTTCTGGCAGGCCAGATAACAAAGAATTCATCTTTTCAGTAAGGATGTGCAAATAATGATGTAAATACTGAAATTACTCACTTCCAAAATGTACTATATTGTTTTCATTCAAAAGGAAAACTCTTCAGCTTTCTTTCAATAACCATTGCCATTAGGTATTACTCTGATTAGATATCCCTTTGATCTGTGTAGTCTAGTAGGAAACACATATAGAGACAAAAAAAAAAAAGAATTTTCTTCGGATCCGTGGGCTATTGCCTTATGTATTCAGAGTTTAGTATAGGATTTTTAGGTTTGTGGAGGGTGTAGAGGTTTGTGTGTTTCTGCTTGAAATTTTCATAGTAAGAGAGAAACTACCAGTGCCTTTTTGGTAGAGGTCAGTAAGTGCTCAGCAGCTCTGTAAATACCTATTCCCTTTCTTTTTTAAGCTCCCATAACACTCTGTTGGTATCTTTATCTGTGTTAAAACGAGGTAGATTTTGTGCTGGAGTGATGCTGCAGAAACCTTTCCATCTATCTGAATGTCAGGTGAATTTTCAAATCTTTGCATGTACAAATTAGCTGTGGTAATATTGTAAGATCTTTTTGCAACGTTTATCAGCTCTACTGTCACTTCACCATGGAGCTGCTGAACCTCTCTAGGAAACTAGGGCAAAACCCATGCTCATGAGACCCTGAAAAAGGTGGTGTGAGGACCCTGAGAGTCAGGAGGAACTCCATCCATCCCATAAAATGTCAGCAGGAAAAACAGACTACTACTGCAGAAAATTAGAAAGAGCAGCTCTTTTAAATACTGTAGACTCCAAAATGTCAGTAATGTTTTGGGTTGGTTCTTTGTAGAACTGGCTGCCCTGTTGTGTCTTGATTTGTGGTGTCAGTTCTGGAACATGGCAGCAGAAGCTGAGCTGTCTTTGGGCACAGTTTGTGGCCAAGTTTTGTTTGCCCTCTGGAACAGAGACAGGAGTTGTCACCTGGCACTTATTATATTTTTTAAAAATTTCCTGTAAAGAGAGAAGCTCCACACTGATAATTCAGGTTCATGCCATGGGCGGCCTACATTTTGTGGTCAGGTTCTTTGGTGTCAAACAGTTTAAACTGTGGTAAGTGGTGGAGCGCCTTTGTCATTTCACCAATGGAAAGGAACCTGTCTTTACCCTTGCATTTACCTCAACTTTGAGCTGGGGGGAGCTGGGTCAGTCTCTGTGAGACTCATATATGCTTAAATCAGACCATGGATAAGTGCCCTGCAATAGCTAAGACAGTTACTAAAAAGAACAGGAAAGGGTTAAGTTCTGTTCCTGGTCACAAAGAACGCAATCTGGCTCTGCTGGCTTAGTGCCTTTTAGAAGTGCTCACTGTTGAATCTGTATTGAGCACTGGACTTGCTGTCATTCTGTTGCTATTTCTTATAACTCAAAGTTGTGAGGTCTTGAGGATTTTAGGGATGTTGTTTAACCACACTACCCCAGCCTAAACTCACCACCAAGTAGCTCTTACCCCCCAAATCCATTGACTGGGTGTTGTTATTTGACAGCAGAGGTGTGACCACCTGGGAGTGATGAAGGTATCTCTGACAAGCTGGACAGGCTCAGTGGGGTTTCCTCACAGTGGCTGTGACCTCTCGTTCTCCTGCCTTGCTGTGTTTTCTCAGGGGGTGAACTCTGCACACATCTACACCCAGGTTGGTTCCAAAGAGGAGCTAGAAAGGTTTTGCATCTTATACGAAGTCCACACCTTGCTACCTGGAAAATTTTCTAAAGTGCTCGAAACATCTCTGAAAGCAAAGGAAGCAGTCTGAATTTATCTGCTGTCAGAATGTCAGAAAATAAGGGAGACACTCTGTGCTTACCTTTTCCTACCTCTGACTATCTATTGAAAAGACTATCATATTTAATGATATAACCTGAAGCATCATATTAGAAAGAAAACATAGGTGTAGATTAAAATCAGGATATTGTCATGATGAAACTGACAACAGCAAGAGATCTAAAAAGAGACTGTTCTGGAAAACAATTTCAAAGATTAATTGGTAAAAAACAGTGTTATTTTAGAAGCTCCTATCAAGAAAAACAACCCTCTAGAAGATGTTAAAAATAGAAAAGTATGAGTTTTGAGATTAAAATTTCTAGCTGAGGGAATACCTAAAGAGAAAAAAAATTGAATGTTGTTGCCTGAAAGGTTTTCAGTTATCTGTGCAGATTTAAAAAAGGAATTGAGATTCTTTGTGAGGCTACAGGCTCTGCTGCTCAGAAAGCCTCTTTGTAATGAGACTTCTGAACATTCTGCTTGCAATGCCAAGGAAATTATCCTCAGTATGAAAGCAGGATATTCAGGATCCTTCTGCAGTGGTGAAAAAGTCTGAATTAGGGAATTGGTTGGGAGAAACACCTTAGTGTGAGGGTCCAGTTTTTCTCCAGACTTGCACCTATTCAGAGATTGACAAGTGTTTCCTTGTGTGGGATGCAAAAATGTTGTGAAAGAGGTCATAGTTTCATTCGCAAAGTCAAACTGGGCACACAGCTCTTGAAATACCTTATAAAAGGTGCTGTGTAATACCACCACTTCAAAGAGATACACCAATAATTTTGTGCATCAAGTATTAGGACAGGTTGCAATACCCTGGGCAGGTGTTCTCACCCTGGTTCTTCTGAATTTGCACACCACCAATCTAGGTGGCTGGTGAGATCACTACTGTCATGGGAAAAAGAGGTCATGAAGCATCATTAAGGTTTATTATTCCATCCCTGCCCACACTTGTTGTCCTGAGTTTTGCAGTTTTTCAATGTTTCTCTTTGCTGTGATACTTTCTCACACATTCTGTTGTAAACATGGCCATGGTTCCTGCTAACTATCTATGTTTTTGTTAACTGTCCTTGTTGTTTGTCATTCCATTCTCCTAGGCGGAGAAATATGATAGATGGATGCCTTGACCAGTGGGATTGAAGAGGTAGTGATTTCTACCTCCAATCCACGGTGATTTATAAGAACATATAAATAAAGGTGAGAGGGTTCTGCCCTCTCCTTTTGCTCGCTCTCTGTGGACTCTCTTTTTGCTCTCTTTTTGCTCTCTCTTTTGCCCTCTCATTTGGCTCTCCTTTTTGGCTCCTTGGCCTGGTTGGCTATGTGTGTTTGTGTCCATATAGCACAGGAAACATCCACATCTGGTGGCCCGTCCATGCTACACACACTCTGTTATATTTTGCTAGGTATGTGCTTTACCAAAGCCCCGATCCTTGAAAGAAATGTCCCTTTCCTCAGTTGACTTGCAGGAAGAGCTTGTGGGACATGGTATTATTCAGTATGATTACATGTGAGAGAATCTGTCCCTTGTTTTGAGGATGCAGAGTTCTTTTTTTTCTTCTTCATTTTGAAAAAGCAGTAGAGTAACCGGGGAAATGATCGAGTCTGATAACGATCAGCTTGGTGAGTGGCTGAGACATCAGCACACTAATTAGACCTTACACTTGTTTGTGATTTGTTCCTGTGCTCACAGTCTATGAAGTGTTTGATATATACTGCCGAATGGAAGAATGAAATGGTACACAGTGGCTATGATTACCCTTAAGGGTAAACTAATAACAATCTCAGTCCTGTAGCAGTAACTGTCTCTTCAAAAGCTGTCCTTTCCTGATAATTAAAGGCCCATTGGAGTCAGTGTCATTACTCCTACTGATTTCTGTGGGTATCAAGCTGGCTCTTTCTGTTCTACTCTGTTAACTGGAAGCTACTTTTACCAGCCAGAATGATAGAAGATGTGGCAGGAAATGTCTAACTCTGGCTCACAATTTCCGCCATGTCCAATATCCAGAGGTTTCCAGCAACAGAAGAGTGACAGCAGATCTTCCTCTCCTTTTTCTGTGATCATAAGCTCTTGTCAGAAGTGCTCAGTGTCCAGCTCCTGCTCCTGCAACCGTGCGAGCCTGTGGATTTAGCAGGGAACCACTGCAAAACTTATATCTATGTACCTTCTGTGATGGTGGGAATAACAAGGGATTTAGTTGTTGTAGCACAAGATAAAAAAGGAACAAACTCCAAACCCCTACTATGTTGGAAAAATGGCACAAAAGTCACTTTACTTACTGCTTTAAACTCAAGCTATTCCTGTAGATCTCTTCCAGTAACAGAATATCATCATGTGCTCATAAATCAACCTTACCCTTATTTTCATGGAGTGGTTTGTATTCATGTATCTGAGTGTCATCTGGTCTGTGAATGTCTGTGGTATCTGAAAGAATTGTGAGTTTTTCTTGCTCTTTGTTGAATTCACTTTTCCATGGATACTATTTTAATACATCCAGAACCATATGGTTTTTGGAGCACATTCCTTTTCAACATTATGCTGTATTCAATTCAATACCAGGCAGAACCCTTGCCATTTGTCAGGAGAGGCTGATTTTGTGATTGTATATTAGACCTATGATGTGGATAAAACATTACTACTGCCATAAGCTGTTTCAAATCAGCAAAAGTATCTGTGATATGCATTGTGAATTTTCTTGTTAATAACTGATTGCAGCTGAGCCCCTGCAAATCGGGTGTTTATCAGTGGGAGAAATAAGGAAGTGTAAACAATGAATATTCTTAAGTAAACTGTAAGCAAAGGAAGTCCTTGTTGAGAAACTAGATCATATATTTGTCAAAGAAACAGTTTCTTTTTCCAATTAAGAAGCTCTTATTAAAAATTAGCAAAATAAACCTGAAGACAAGCAGTAAGAGGAGTAGCCTTATTTCCCTGTGAGAACAGTTTAGTTTTTGATTATCACTTTTCAAATCCGGTTGCCATAATAATGGCAAAAGGACAGAATCCTACTCTGAATGCATTAATGAAAAAAATATGTCATATGCAGAGTGGGGCAGTGGTCAAGGCACCTGTCAGCTGAACCAGGGACGTGTCTGCTCCCAGATGTGTCACCCTCTTTCACCCTGTGAACACTGCTGGCTTATGAAGGGTATCAATTGTGTGGGTTTCTCCTCTAGAGACTTGTTAGATGCACAGAATTACTCACAAAAGGGAACTCTCCAGAGACTCAAAGCAAGCCTGCACTTCAGTGAGGTACAGGTTAGATTGCGTTGCTCAGGGCCTTTCCCAGGGAAGTTCTGAAGAGTTCTTCAGGAAACATACCACAGCCCTTGTGGAAGAACTTGTTCCAAAATTTGACTACTCATCCTGTCAGAACATTTCTTCTGAATACCTAAGCAGAATTGCTGTTGTTGCAGCATGTGTCTTTTGCCTCTCATCTTTTTCACTATGTATCTTCAAGAGAAGTGTGACGCTTCTTTTTTTTAGCCTTCCATTAGGTGGTTGAAGACAGTAGTGAGATCCCACCCTTAGACTCCTCATCTTAAGAAATGCTCCAAGACAAAAAATAAAAAGAGGCTTTGACCGTTGAGGGAAGGAAGGTCAGTCATTGATAGGCTGTCACATAAAAGATGGAATATACCTTTAGGAAATATTAGTTACGAAACTAAAAATGTCATATAGGTGGAGTGCAGTTTTAATTCTGTTGTTTGTCAAAGTTCTGAGAAAGAGAGAAGGGCTCTTATTTTAATCACATCTTGCTGTGTAGCCCTACTTGTTATACAGATTTTCATGTCTCCTAGTGTGACCCTGTGTCTTCCAGGTACTATGAGAAGGGAGTGTTTATAAAATACATTGGTAGAATTTTGATCTCAGCAGCTTTTCACCCAACAGAAACATTCAAATCACCTTTTCTTTAAAATCCTTCACAGGCAACTTTCTTCTGCATAAGTGCTTAGATATGTGTGCAGTGTAGTAGCTGATGCTTGCCACTCTGATAAACAGCAGATTTTATCTCCTTGACATGTGTTGCAAGACTATCATTCCCTGCAACCAGAGTGTTTTATGCACCAATATTGCACTGCAAGCAGGTACCTCTTTTGATTTTCAGGCACAAGTTAGAACATTTTTAATGCTACATATTTTAGAATATTTCACACAAGTGAATATCTATGCTTTGAATGATTCCTTTCACAGTTTACCTACTTAAAACCTGTCCTAATTTTTTTTCATTCTTTTGCCATTCATCCACTCTCCATTTTGTTAGTAATTGCAGTGTTTTCTATTCTAATATAGCTGGTAACATGCTGTTAACTGTTTCATCTGGGTATGGAAAATTTCAAACTATTGAATAGACTTTCTTGCATTAGCTGGAATATGCCTATCTTGTTTGATACTGACACCTTGTCAATATTTCTTCTTTTTGCTTATAGTCCTTCACTGACTTCATTATTCCTCTAACCTGCCACTCCATGCAAAACAAGCCATAATAATTTTCACAGTTCAGAACAATTATCACCCTGTATTCTTTGACAGAGAAACATTTTGAATTGTGTTCTACAGGAAACAAAGCATATAACCAACTGCTCCAGTGCCCACCCCGAGGGATGATGCTGGGTATGGATGCCAGTTGGATAAGAGAAGCACCACGGCACCACTGCACCACTGATAAGAGAAGTTTGCTCCATCACCTTCCCAGGGACTGAGGTGAGGCTGTGCCACGATGCCGCCGGTAGGAGCACCAGGCAGCCGCCCGCGGTTTCAGAGGCTGGCCAAGCTGCTTTGGGGCACGGGAGGGCTGGTGAAGGTCCAGCAAGGGTTCACCTAACCCACCAGTGTTCCAGGCGCACTGAGAAAGGAGAGACGAGGTGGAGGGGCTCCTCAGATGGTTTATTTGGGCGCCGGGTCTGCCAGAGAAGCGCTGGCACTGGCATCTTACAGTTACATATATACCAACATGAGAGGGTGGGGGAGGGTACAAAGCATCCTATTGGGTAGGGGTGTGGGGTTTGAATTTCGCAGGCTTGCAGTGCATTGGGGGATGCAGAGTCTTCCTGGGGGAGAAACCAGGTACCGGGAGGGAGAGGGAAGACAGCAGAGCCTGGCCATGAGGAAAACTGAAACGTGGTCAATAGCACACCACAACAAGGCTGACCAGCCTTTAGTTAGTTACCTCCATCCTCCTGCTTGCCCTTATTGAAGAGTGATGAAGACTTGCTGCAAAGATTGCTGCTCCTGCCATGTTCCTACCACGTTTTAGAAGAATTCTCTTAAAAAAAGGCTATTTTTAATTATTGTTTTGACAAGATCAACTGACAGTGAAATACTGTGATTTAATCTAATTCCCTAGATCCTTAGAAACTTTTTTTACACCTAGAACAGTTGCTAACCTGCAGACTTTCAATATACATGTTCATTTTAACCAGAGACTGCATCTTTTATTAACTGTATTTTATCAAATACCTTTTGTCTTCAGCTAACTGTAGTCTTTAGGTAGGTATCTGTCGCTGCGGCCTCTTGACCTGCCCGATGGCCAGCGGGGCGACGATAGCACTTGGCTGGAGTCAGACAGCCTGCGAACTCTGCAGGTCCCTGTCTGTCTCTCCTCCTAAAGCTGTCTGCACCCAGGCGCAGTGTGCAGCTGCAGCCAGATAGAATGTAGCGAGCAAGGACAGAGGAGCGGAGAGACGCTCTAGTAGCAACCCCCAAGTTTTATTGTAGCCACGAGGGCCAACATAGGCTCAAGATGCATGGCTACACGGAGAGCCAAAAGCAGTTGTGACAGGGGTTTAAGTATAGAACAAAAAGGGTGGTACAAGGGGAGGATTCAGGCTTCAACAAATCAGGGAATGACAAGGGATGACAGATATCCAATAACATTCAACTAGGGGAGGAACACATTTGAACAAACCAATAGGGATACAGAAAACAAAGACCTTTCCCGCAACTTACAAATATTACAATAACTTAATGCATATGAAAATCTTCATGAGGGGAGAGGGGTGGAACAGAAACCTTGATTGACAATTAACTGGCTGGAGAATCAGGGAATTTCCCAGCCTTGCCTTCCCCATCCCCCTCAGAATCACTGTCCTGAGGGGAAAAATCGTCCCATTTGATTTCTTCATTTACCCATATTCTGAAGGTGGGCTGGGTCGGCTGCCCAGGCGGATCAGATGATGTTATTGTCACAGCCTGGGCCACCGCCACAGGTATCAGCCAGTCCTAATGAGTTCTTGTTGTTCAATTTGCTAGTGTATTCCAGCTTTTCTTCTCATACTTCTGTTCATGGCCTGTCCTCACTACTTGAAATTTCTGATACTGGATTAGAGACTGTATAATTCTGTTGTGAAATGGTGGGAAAGTATTATTCAAAGAATTCTTTTAGTTTATTTTAATTGTTGCTTCTTTTTAGTTTTTGTTTATCATGTCTGGTGATTTATTAATTCATTAAGGATCATTATGGTTGCAAAAGACTTCCAAGATCATGGAGCCCAACCTTTGACTGAACACCACTGTGTCAACTAAACCACAGCGCTTAGCGCCGCATTGAGTCATTTCTTGAACACTTCCAGGCATAGTGGCTTCACCACTTCCTTTCCTGTTTCTGAATTAGCTGGAGACATCAATCAGGCTTCTGTTACATCTGGTAATTATTCTCCCCTTTCCCTGTTTTCTCTTCTATCTTCTTTTCTGCACGTTGCCAGTGGTGGCTTGCTATTTTCCCAACGGGCTTCTCTTGGATCAGATTTGTTTCTTCTGAATGAGGTCAACTGCACTTCAGTAGATTTTTAACTTTGGTACATACCTAGATAATTTCCTTTGTTATTGGTTTATTTTTTCTATCATATAATTTTATCCATGAGGATAAACTTTCAAGACAACTCCATTCTGACAAGAAGAATTCAACTTTAAACGATCTTCTGGGGAAATCCCAACTATTCATTAGCTGTCTAGAAACCCCATTGCTCAGTTCAATTAGGGCACTTCTGTTAATTAAGGATCAGAATTCATTTCACCAATGGAAACTGAAGAGGAAATATCAGGAGATGAGGAAATGAGAGATTTTCCAGCATGGAGTATTTAAAGCAGTGACCCTAAAGTGAACTTTAACTACTCCTACAGATAGCAAAAAATTCAAAGCATTTGACAATAACCTTTAAGGTGAAGGATGGATGCTGAAGGAGGAAAAAACCCTCACCCCACATAAAACCAGTTTTTGGATTTATAGATTGCTACAGGGTACTGAAGGTGGTTAAGTTGTCCAATTTCTGTAAATATTTCTATGTGAAATAGTTCATCCAGATAGAGAATCAGTGATGCTACTTCTATAGTAGCTCTATGGTGTAAAATATTAGATAACTTTCCTAAAGATTATCAATAATATTTTGTTATAATTACTCAGAAATCCACATACATTTGTGATTTCTAAGAGTGAGGGAACTTGTCTTTATACCTAGAAGAGAATACTTTCTCAACCTCAACCCCTCAACCCTAGCCTAAGAGATCTGTTTTTCCAGCTTTGTTATTCCTGGCAAGAACAGAAATCCACAAGGGCTTCCTTCTTCATAACCTACAGGTTTCTCTACCCTGCAGCCATTCTGAGTAAATAACGAGCTAGTTTCTGAGTCCGATGTAGGAAGGTGATATATTTACAACAAAATAAAATTACCAATGGAAGTCTGAAAGCTGAAATAGTTATCACTTTATTTCTCTCCCCATTTTCATCATAATATAATAAATTACCTTTTATTCACTTGGAAAGGCCTTTGTAGCTACAAATCCAAATGGTTATAGCATGAAGACAGTTCATTCCTCCTCCTAGCCTTTAATTCAGTTTGCACCTCTGCCACTGGATCTTAGCTGAAAAATAAAGCATGATGGAAAAAAACACTGAGGTTTTTTGATATTTCCAAGTTAGAAACAAAAATTTAACCTTTTGACTGGATAATCAGAAGTGAAAGAGCTTTTGGTAATTTTACTTCCAGAATTCCCAAATGCTGAACCTTTGCTGCACTCAGCTGCATTAACTAATTGTGTTGAACTTGCCCAGAACCACAATCTGTGCCTCAGGATTTTCCCTGACTGTGTTTGGGAGCTCACAGATCCCAGTGTTGCCACACTGCACTGCATCTGATAAGTGCTGGCCTGTGCGATGCCTGCAAGGTGCTGCCCTGCAAAAGTAGTGCTAAAGTAAATGGTTTCACAGGCAATCAGAGTGGCTGCTGTCCAGGAAGGGTGAGTGTGCCAATGTTCATTAAGTCGCATACTCAGTGCTCCTCACATCCATGGGACATGCCCATGTGCTCATGAGAAAATGGAGACAGCATTTGTAGCTAGTCACTGTACATGTGGCACAAAGTGGAAATGGGCTTTGCACACCATCTCCCTTGCATTCATCTCTTCCCCTGGGAAGTGTTACTTACTAATGTTTTGGGTTGTTGGGTTTTTGTTTTTACTCCTGAATCTAGAGCTTGCAGAAATGGAGGTACCATCAAGAAGGAATCCATGTAGAGGTTTTTTTCCAAACAAATTAGAAAAAATCTCTGCAAATCCATTTTCCCTAATAATTTTTTTTCTGGTATGGCAAGAAGGCCATAAGAGTGAGTTGCTTCTGATAGTATTTCTAATTGGAAAATATATTTAAAGAAATAGATGCATGAAATGGCAGTCTTATTGCTTTTACATTCTGAAGTGAAAAAGTACCTTATTAATTTTCAAATGGTAGCATATTTTAGACAAATGTTAAAAATCACAGATTGAAAGAGAACCTTTCAAATTATTAACCAGTGGAAATTACATATTTTGAACATTCGTTCCAATCAAGCAGCGATTCAGGTTTCCTTCCAGACATCCTATTTCTTCTCCTTTGCTGGTGGAACCACGCAGCATTCCTTTCACAGCCTCTGCAGCCTGATGTGTGCAGGACAGAAGCAGCAGAATGATTTCTATGTAGCAGGTGAAATGGCTGGGATGGCTGGAATGAATGCTGATTACCAGGACTTCCATTGTGAAAGCAAAGGAGCAGAAAATACTATGGCAGCAAGAATCCTTGAATCTAATGCAAGCACTGGAGCTGTAGCTTTCAACGGCCCTTATTCAATTATTCTAATTGTGTGACCACTGCCTTAACACCATTTTTGTTCAGTAATGGTCTAGGTCTGTGAAAAGCTAAAAGGTACCAAGGCACACCCTCTTAGCATGTCTGAAATGCCTAATGCAGGGCCGTGTTCCAGCACAACAGCATGGTGTTCTCATGCAATGTTCACTGAAGAAACTGCTTTGTAGCGGAAGAACAGCCAGCTGTGCTTTTGGTGGAAGCAGGAAGAGGGGTGGAATAAGAAGGAGCCAAAACTGTCTGTGAGAACACACATGCAGATATTCTGTCCATTTATAAGTGCTGTTTGAATAAACATCTGATTTTGCAATGAAGCTTTCCAGATCTTAAATTCTTTTTCAGCAGAGGTGTGCTATTAGTTTAATAATTTCTACATTGTTTTTATATTTCAAGAAAATGTCTCAAAGCAACTTGTCTTGGTGTATATGACCCAGAAAGAGCTATACACAACCCAGTTTAAGTATCTCTCATGTCATTCTTAAGAGGTAAAACCAAAAAGAAAGGCATTAGTTTAATTTAATGCTCCATGTTGCCTAGCTTTATTTTTTTAAATGAATTTCTGAAAGCTCCTCTTAAAAGGAACTAGTTTTATTTCAATTTTTAAATTTTACCACTGGAGATAGGTAAGGTCAAGATCCCTCTCCTCCAAACACAGTTTTCCCCTCTAATTGCAGACAACTCTACCATAATCATTGTTCCAATGACTTGTCTTCTGTGACCAAAATTAACAATCTAGTTCACATTGTCAGCTGTCTTTTAAGATGATGTGGCCATGCCTCTCCTAAGAAATAGGATATCCAGTCTCAGCTTGTGCAGTCTATCAAGAGGAATTCTCCAGATTCTCAGATGCTTCTTGTAAATTGATTCTTTTATTGATTCATTATTCCCTGACTGTAACACCTCCCTGCAAAGGGTAAAGAGCAGGGTATACTAAGGTATTTCCGAAGCTAGAGGGAATTTCCTGACATATAATCTGTTTACTCATTCACCCCAGCTAATTCCTAAACCTAAAATTTGAAACTTTCATAAAATTGATGATTAGAAGTTTCTGATGATCTTTATATCATTCACAGAGTTTGATACCATCACATGAACTAAGAAGGTTTCTGTTGTTTTGCCATTGTTGTGCATCCTTACATCATTTTGGTCCTGATGCTTTGAATTTAGAAGTTGCAGTAGCATTTACAATAAGTTTACTGAAGACACCATTTCAAGATAACATTAACTCATTCTGCTTTGCATCCTGGTGAAGTATTACAAGACAGTCTACAAAGTCAGATTGAACCAACACAATACTTTCTCTACAAATTCATCTGAGAGAAAAATTGAGCCCTTATTTTTAATTTCAGACTTCTTCGTTAATTCTACAGCTTTACAGAGATGTGATATGGATAAGAAAAATAAAATTGCAACTAAAACATTTTGGTAATGATGCTTTTTAATCATGTTTTTCACTTCTGACTCTTAGGTTGCCTTACCTTTCCAGTGATGTAACTTCAATAACACTTAATATAAACATTGCCTAGATTTATATTGAATTCTGACCAATAACAACGAAACTTGAAAGAAACAAAAAGGGCAAGTCTTAAGAAAAACAAGAAGAAGCCACTATGAGCCAGGCTGGTGCTGCTTGCTGGAACTTCTTTTCAGAAAAGATGGTGATAGCCAAAGGGAAGCTGACACAGCAGATAGTTACTTGCTTTTTCAACACAATGGATCAACTGGGATGTGCAGAAATGAAGACAAAACCACTGATAAGTCTGCACTGAGCCACTCTATCCATTCAGATTCTGTCTTCCTATTTTGTGAAAATCATCACAGAGAACATGCTATTGCAAACCAAGCCAAAATTAATGCTCATAAATATGTGATCAGAGAAAGGCAGAGTCCCCAGATAAAAGATTAATAATGGCTGAATGGCCTTAACATATTTCCTTTGATCCATGGGAGCATGGTTATAGCATAGGGAAATGCCATTGCTTTCAGACGAAACAAATGTCTTTGTATTGACTATCGAAAGCAACAGATGTTCTGCAAACCAGTACTTCCACAAAGGGACAGCCTTGGAACTGTTTTGTAAACAACCTAGCTTAAATTTTAATACATGCACTTTGAGGATGGCTGTGTGACAGATGGGTTGGGCAAGCTCTGTAATGCAAAGGGCATCTAACTGAATTTGGAAAGCCTCGAGCAGCCTGGTTTGTTATTTGGAAAATAAAATCTGAGATCCCTTGACTATGCTTGTACATTTCTCTCTGTGTGTGTGTCCTCTTCTGTGTATATATTTATGAGAAAATGGGAGCTCTTTCTTAAAACTCTTACAAAACAGTTATGAATCTGTACAGATACATACATCTATGTAATTTTCTGAAAATGGTTTTCCACATTAGTTAGTTTTCTTTCATTAAGTGACGAGTTGTTGTGGTGTGCTCTGGCCAGTTTTGATCTATTTCATGGCCAGGCTCTGCTATGTACCCTCCTCCCCCCTCGGTATCGGTTCCCCACCGCCCAGAGGGCTCTGTATTGTGTAATCCTACACAAAGCCCGCCAAATTCAAACCCCGCAGTGCTCCCCTATTGGATGTTGTACCCTTCCCCCGCCCCCTCGTGTCTGTATTTATGTAACTGTAACACGCTGTGCCAGTGCTTCCCCGGCGCGATCCTGGTGCCGAATAAACCATCTGGGAAGCCCCTCTGCCTTGTCTCTCCTTCTTTGGCGTGCCTGGAACATCGGTGGGTTGGGTGAACCCCTACAGGAACTTCGTCAGCCCTCGCGTGCCTTGGAGCAGCCTGGACAGCCCCTGAAGCCGTGAACGCACACGCGATGCCCCCCCGGAAAGCACTTCAGAAACGAGCTTATGAATAGATACTTAATGAAAGTATGGTTTAAAAGCAGCTGGAAAATTCCAGTGATATTGTGAAGATATTAAATTGTTGTCCTCAGGGTCTGTCCCTCAGGTGTAATTCCTGCAGCATGCAGCTTACAAAGGTACAGCAGAGCACCATAAGGTCCTCATCAACGGAACATTTTCTGACACTTCATAATGAGAATAGCAAAAGGGAGGTGTCATTTCAGGGGAGCTGCTGGGATGGACAGGTGTCCAACATGCATCAGATATGCTGACATCTGTGGGATCTAATTCTTGCTAGCTCTACCTGCCTATTGTCAGGCGACAGTTGAGCTGCCCACTCCCTGATGGAGTGGCACTTGTGGCACCATCACTGGAGCAGGGATGGATGGGCCCAGACTGGGTTGAAAAGGGGCTCCTGAGCCCTTGAAAAGTGGAGGTGGTGATGGGAGCAGCTACTCAGGCCCTGTTGGTACCCTCAGGCCCCTGACACTTGGTTTATCACTGCTCTTGGCTCTCACTGCAGCTCCTGGTGTGCTTCATGGAGACCTCCTATTATAAGGACTTTTTCCAGTTCTTGATATATAAGATGCTTTTCCAATACCTGCTGAATGGGTTCATCTTGAAAATAAAGACCAATCTGCACTTTTTTCATTTTACACATTGGGTCTGATGGCACCAGGAGATATGGCAGTTTTATTTTATAAGAATCTTTCTTTGTGTCTACCAATCATCTGCAATTTTAAATCCTTGTCTTATCTGAGAACTTTCACCTGCCATTCAGTTTCAACAAGAAAAGTTATTAAACCCTTTAAAAATGTCCCTTTCCAAACAATATCACAGTGAAAAAAAGAATATATCTCCTCTGGATAAGGCAACTTTATGTTTTGGAGTTTTTTTACCCCGTTTTTCTTTCATTTTTTCATTCGCAAGGACAAAGATTGCAGAAGGACTAAATATTTTGAACTTTGTACTTTTAAAGTCAGTGAACTCTGATTTGCTTATTCCAGCAGTTATCACCACTGACAGACATTTCCAGGCATCACTCTGCTCTTCTGGTACACATATCACTTAAAGGTCAAGCTTTATATGGGCTCTTGTGCATGTATTTTAAACAGGGGAAATAGTCTCTTAGTTGAGACTATACACAAGCATGCGTGGTTATCTGGCCTTGAAGATGGAGTTAATGCTTGCTTTATTGGAAGGGACATAAGCCATACTTTTAATTTCACTGAATATGTGAACTTTAAGAATGTACTTATGTGCCTTTCTTGTTGCTCTCAGAGCTGAAGCCTTTGAAAATCAATGTTGTTGATCTAGATACCCAGGCAAAAAAAGGAAAAGCGTATTGATCTGTCACTTGTGAAGTTGGTAAATGAAAAATACCAGGCTGTTTTGGATAGATCGCAGTAAAAGAGGAAGTATTAAATCTCTCTTAATAAAAGTAATATGCATGAAAAATGGATTGCTGACTATTTTGACTGATTGGAAAAAGAAAGTGTGTTAAGGTGAACCTGGTTATGGTCTTATATCTGACTGAATGCCAGTGAGGTAACGTAGTTTAAAAAAAAAAGGCAAAAAAAAAAAAAAAAGCTAGACTAACCTCCAAATCTGCATTACAATGCATAATTTCTATTTCGAGAAACATTTCTTGAGATATATTTGTGTGGATCAAGGAAGTTATTGCTCTGGTATTGCCCTTAGGTAGCACATGCAGTAGTGTCATATTACCTCCAGGGACAGCTTGAACAATTGCTGTGCTAGTGCCTTTCTCCTTCAAAGATAGAAATTTGCATTGGATTCAGAGAAGGTTGCATCCTGAATGCAAATATGATCATAATTTTTGCAAGGAAGGGACAGACATAGTACTGCGCTATTATGGTTATACTGTAAAATCCATTATGTTTATAGGAAGCTCCTGACAGAAATAGCTTGCCTTCTTAAACAGCACTAATGAAAAAGAGGACAAAAAGTCATTGATAAACTGCCACCACCCCTATGTCCTTGCAATATATTAGCCCAAAATAGCACATTGATGATGTATAAATCTGTGGAATTATGATGGAGAAGCACGAAGGGTACAAAAGCATGTGTTTCCAAGGGCATTTCCATTATGCAACCCACTATAGTGAGTCAATAGACTTAATATGTCAGTGTCTGATAATTAAAAGGGGAGGGTTACTAAGAACTTTTTACTTTATTGATTTATCAATGTATCAATGGGAAATTAGCATATTAAGAGTTCTGACACCCAGAATTGTTTGTCTTTCATTAGACTTTCTCAATAACCGGAGTAAAGTTTCAGTTTCCTCTGACAGGCACAGTGATAAGTCTCCCAGCTGCTATTCAAGCCAGTGGCAAAATTCCCACAGATACTGGAGAAAGACTTCTTGGAATAACATTGAGGCTGGTGCTGTTACCTATGTATCTTTTCTCCTAAAGACAAATTACCTTATCTCTGGGCCAGGAATCTTGGTGCTTATCCAGAAGATCCTGTCAGTCACTGCTTTAAATCTTGCCCAGTGACCTCAAGAATGGACAATCTGCCCATGTTCACTCCTGGTACTGCCATGCCTTGTGGCTCCTGTTAGCATTAACTTCACCTAGACCAGGAATGCTTGCAGGGTCTGCCCTGTGCCCACTGATCCATGTGAGCCCCAAACTTAATTCTGTAGGATCAGGATGGATCCATGGCCCCTCCAGGCACAGAGCTGCTTTCGATGACCAGTCTGCCTCAGTGACTTCTGCACTGTGCATGGTTCTGAGATGAGATTAAATCCACTCAGTTTTGCTGTGGTCACAGCCAACCCCATGCAGTAAATGAAGATGAACAGATTGTGGAGGCACTGCTATCAGCTGAATGGCAGGCTGTGGTGGCAGACTGATGTGGGGTTTTGGCAGGAGCTGCAGGAGAGAGATGTATGAGTAAGAAATTAATTGCTGGCCCTAGCAGATGCCATGTGCTTCATTAATAGGAGTTAATATTAGTAACACTAAATAAAGTAATATTAATTTATCAAATCTAATTTTCAATAAATTTCTTCAGTTTTAAAATTAAATTAATTTCAGTTGAAAATAAAATTCTGCAGAAGCTGGTGAGGCTTTATGCAACTAATTCAAGGCATTCTGTACGAACAAGGGCTCACAGCAGTAGCCTCAAGAGCACATTTGATTTAATGCTTTCTAAGTATTGTTTGCTTTCCCTCTGGCAGATATAATTAGTGTCTCCCTAACACCCTCAGAGTCTGATTTGCCTTAATTTAACATAAAATCATGAATCAATTATTTTTTAGTTGTGTCACATATCTATAATTCTGATCGAGAACAAGCTACATGGAATAAGCCTACACTAGTAGGTAAACGCTGGGGCAGATTTTGCTTACTATTTCTGTCTTTGTGTGTTTGTTTGTTTTTTTTTTAACAGAAGGCTCATATTGGCACATCTTGATGTTTGGGCCAGTATTCCAGTGGAATGTAACTGGACTAGTTGCATAACTCAAGTGAACACTCTTTGGTCCAGTCAGATCCATGTGTGCACTCAACATGAAGAAAAAAGATTCACCATTTCAGTTTGTGCCTGAGCTTACAGTTTCTTGGAATTGAAACAATAAACTTCATCCTATTCTGTTTTTTGCAGTTACCTGTCTTCACAACCTTGCCTGTTCTGATTAAACACCATTTGCTCTCCTAGCCCTTTGGACTGGCCTTTTCAGTATTTTTCATTTCTTATTTTTTACATCTCCTTTGTGTGCTACAAGACATTCTAGGTAATCTGGTGAAAAGACAGGTGAGTTTCTCTCAATGGGAATAAAAGACCATAGCTATTCCCTGACACAGAATACAGACAGCTTTCCGGGTATTTTATTAGAGATGTTCACAAGCCAATGGAAAGCAATCAAGCCAGACTGGTAATCTAAGACTCAACAGAATGGGGATCCAAGACTGAGCTATGCAAAATGCAAGCTGAAAAACAAAGGGCTAATGCTATTTACACGCACAAGAGCTGATTTAAGAAGGCTCCAAATTATCCCTTCTCAGAGACAGTGAAATTGTCTTGTTAGTATGATGGTGCCTAAAGTCTTTTTTTCTCTGAAGCCACAGTTAGAATTAAATAGTATTTTTTCTCTGCTGTGGTTGCAGTTCATTTTCAATTCAGTATTTCATTTTACCATGTTACATTTTACCCAATCAAGTTAAATATTTTAATACTTACTGATAGTACTGTATCCTACACCATTCTGTGAAGCATTTCAAGTTCAAGATGGGTTGATTATATTGTGGCAAAAGTCATTATTGTAGGAAGCTGTCTGGTAGACCATCAATCATGGAAAGCATTTGTGCATGGTATTTCCAAAGGAGGGATCGTGTCTATGTCCCTAAATTAAATAGGTATTGTAATCTCTGGATGTTTGTGGGGTGGCAGGAGGCCTGAAAATGGAACACTGACTTCAAAAAGTGGGTTTGTGGGAAAGTCTTGTGAATCTTGTCATTTGCTGGAGCAGGTGGAGAGTCAAGGAATGGCAGTAGAGAAGTTATTTGAGAGAGGGAAGGAACCTGGAGAAAACACCGTGGCTCAAGACCAAGGAAAGGCATAAACGACCAGCTCTTGTAGAGTACAGGTTTCTAAACGCTCACTTTCTTGATTCTAAAGAGACTTGATATATCTGGCTTTCTTTCAGCAAACCAAAAGGGGACCTGACAAAGTGAAAGGGGGAGAGAAGTTGGATCTGTTGATTTCGTAGAGACCAGAGGAACTGAAGAATAATTTTGTGAAGAAGCGGCGTAAGAGCTCAGTAGGACTAAGCATTCGGGCCCGCAGGGCATGATGTCTCTACTACAGCTATGCACAGATGCTCTCCCTGCCACTCAGGCTGGAAAAACCAGACAGCAGGCCTGGCATATGTACAAATGCCTGTGCTCAGTTTATTTAAATATATACTTAGAGGGCTTTGTGTACTGAGTGCTGCAAACTTGCTCTGTGCTACCACCGTATTTTGGAGTGGAAGAAAGAATGGATCTTGTCAAAATCCCAGCATTCTCGCAGTCTGGCTCTGCCCCAGGGAGGCCTGCAGATGGCCCTTGTCATCTGTGAGGGGACAAACCAGCTTCCCGGCACACCTGGCACTGGCTCTGTCTGTTTGCCCAGGTGCCGAGTCCCTGGTGGGGGGCAGGCTCACTTTGCTGCTGCTGCTGGGAGGTGCTGCAGATCATTTCAACCAACAGACTGTGGGTACAGCAGGCTGTAAGCAGAATTTATTTCTTTTTTACCTCCCCAGTTGGTCTTAAATAGAGGGGTCTTTATGCTCTCCACTGCTGTGCATACAGGTATGCTTGAAAATGTGTTCATACATTTAGTGGGCAGAAAGCACAATATGTCAGTCATTCCTGCTGGTCTACATTTGAGATATTGAGTGAAAGGAAAATATGTGTTAATGGCACAGTGTGTGGGAAAAAAGTAGGCTGTGATGACTAAAATACTACTTTTGCAAGGAAAGTAGCTACCCTATGAAATATTTCATAATTCATAGGAAGTTCACAGATCTCAGTTTATCCCTCATCTCTCAAAATATTGTACATGTAAATCATCTGCTTAAGATATGTGTGATTCAACTTGTGCTTGAACTTGATCTTCACCTTGCCAGTTACAATGTGGACAGATGCCAGAGAAATAAATATATTCCAGAGTGGATATTCCACAAATAATGCAAATTCTCATGTGCTGAAATTTGACATAGGACATAATTTCCAGTAAAAAAATCTGTTTATAAGATTAGGCACAGAGAAAGCACATTATCTCTCTCTCTCTTCTCTTTCTTTCTCTCTCCCTCACCCCTGTATGTATTTGATCAGAGACTGTTTCCTGAATGACTGAGTCTTTTCTGATGGATCTTATAAATAAATGTCATTTTATATATGAAATGATGTATTATACAACTGTTACAAAGTGGCAGACTGGTTCTTTCTTTTGAAAAAATCTGATTTTAATTATCACACTCATGATTCAAATTTCAAAACAGGACTTTATATAGTTTTGGAAAAACCCTCCTCAATCAAGATTTGCAGAGCAAGATATTGCCTATGTTCTGTTCCCAACACAAGAACCTTCCACATGATCAGAAATCTTGCAACCCTATTGGGAATGTAGTAGCATGCACATGTTTTAATGAGCATCTACTAGACCTTAATGGCAATGCTTATAAATTGAGTATAGTTTAGAAAATATTGTTATTATGAAATACACACACACATATATAGATATACAGATATATAGAGATATAGATATAGATGTATATATAAAGGACTATGTACAAAAAAATTGCAAAACCTGAACTTTTTGCCTAGTTGCAACAGTGAGTTGTGGCTGTTTTTCATGGCTAGTGGCAAAATGGCAAGGAGGAGAATGAATCACATTAGGAGATGGAGAAACAGAAACACTGTGAAGCTGAGATTTTTTTTCGGGCCCCTCACACACTGATGGAAGACCTGAGGCCCGTATCTGTTTAAAAGCTTACATAAAACTGCTGTGGGCCTGTATTGCAAACCCCAAATCAGCAGGACTTAATTTTGTTCTATAGAATCCGGACATATTTTTCAACTGATCTGAGGCCTCATGGTCAGAAAATACAGAGTTATTATGTAGTATAAATCAAAATAAAGTCTGAGATGCTGAATTTACCTTTAGATGATTCTCTCTCCTGCTACAGGCTTGAGATACTACAGGCTTGAGAAAGGGTGTATTACAACAGTGACAGGAAGTCCTCCCTAACCAAGCCCCCCCCTTGGGTGTAAGCAAGATTCCTTTCAAAGCTGTTTATAGGAATATGATCTGTGGCAGAACATAAACCCCAGATACTACACTACTTCTTAGCAAATAATCTGAGAAAAACCATTATTATGATAGCTGTATTCTGGGAGTATAACTAAATAAGGGCACATTCCTGTGTGATAATAAAAATGCACATTAATATTGGGTTGTCAGCAGTGTGCAAAAAGGTTACCAATACCACGGAAGAGAAAAAAGGTAATCTTTCATTTGCACAAATTGATTTTAATTAATCTGATTCATTTGCATATCCTGTTGTTTCTGGCAATAATGAATACTGAATTGTGCCAAACATATACCATAAATCTGATAGAGAGAGCTTTGGCAGCTTTGCATTCAATGATTCACAGCAACATGCTAAACCCTAACAACTGTTCCTTCTGTGATGCTGTAGTGCAAACTGGAAAGATAAATTGGAGTTTAACCGGGCTGGATAAAAGAGCCCATTACCAAGGGTTTAGTTCATTGTCATTCTGAGATGACAGTTAGATAAAAGATCTGTACTTTACTTGGTATTACAAATAAGTCATCATTCTAGAATTTTTCAAACAGACATCTCTTTGGAATTAATAATTGACTTATTTCCATTAACTTTTTACATCTGGGAAGCATTCTGCCTGCTGCACTATCAGCAGAAACACAAACAAGCAAGATGCCTGTGGGAGTCCATTGCAAGGTCACGGATAGCCATAAATCCACCCTTACAGTTTCTGTGCTTGCATCACTTACCTTCTTCAGGTCCTTTGTCTGCCTGGAAGGGTTATTTGGGTAGAATTCATATGCTACAATTGACAAATCACATAAGGATGGCTTTGAAAAATGGGTGCCACTGTGCCATCACCATCATGATACGTAGCATAGATATTTGGAAAATTCTTCTTATTCCCCTCATTTTCAGCATGTCAGCAACTGCTAAGCAGTTTGTTTATGACCAATTATGAAGGGTCCATGCCTTGTAGGAAACCCCTATGACAGGTTTATGTGTTATCAGGGATTAAAAGAAGTGTCTGAATTTCTCCTCTGGAGGGAGCCTAAGTCCTGACTCACAGGTTTGTTTGATTTTTTCCTTTAGTGAAACAGAGACCAATCTCTTCAACGAATTATCCAATTCCCAGAATAGTTTCTAGAATCAAAAAAGAAAAACCCTACTCTTAAACTGACTTGAGGCAGTGTTGGCTGATAGATATACATCAGTTATTTAGTCTCCAAGGCAGCTATCCATATACCCATCCCTCCATACCATGGACATACACAGACCCAAAGCCATGACCAAAGCTGATGGGTGAGTGAATACTTCTGACAGGTCAAGAAAATTGCATTGCAGATCAGGACAATCTGTGCCAGTAGAGGAAGTTCTTCAAATGTAAGACATGACCAACAAATGCAGACATCAAACAAGTAGTCTTCCTTCAAGCAATCATTGTAAAATCTCTGAGTACTTATCACTAAAAAGAAACTCTTATTATTTATGTAGCTTTACACAAGTCTTTTAGAAATCTTGGATGGTCATTTTAATCACTGCTATTGAAAATTTTCCAAAGGAAAATTACGATTTTAAATACTCGATCCTCCCACGTCTTATGAATTATCTTTTACAATGTTTCTTGGAATGTTATTTACAACCTTTTGCCCTGAAGTATCTTTCTGGACCCCAACAGGTAGCCAGGTCAACATCTGAGTTGCAGGCTCTGGGAGAGAAACTGACCCTTTAACGCATGCAACATTCCACAGCTGTAACAGAGAGCAGACTTGAAATTCACCTCCAGTGTGCTCTGTTGACTCACTATAAACAAATCAATCACCTGCTTGCCTTCTCTCTGAAATTACAGTCACCCCTGAAAGAAAAGGAATCTGCATACATTAGATCTTTCTTGGAGCTTGGCTTTATTACCCTGACAAGAACATACCATTTCTGGCTGTCACTCCTTGCACATTCAGCTGTAGATGGGTTTCCTAAAGGTCAAGTTATCTTATCTGAAAGAATATCAGTATGGATTGAAAAGTGTGTTAGAGTGTAGCTGGTGTAGCTCTCCAGTGAGACAGCAAGGCTGACTGAAGCAGAATTCAGAGGTCATTTTCTTATGGTATCAAAAATATGCCAAATCAGAAACCTGCAAAGCAGTGACATGGTGTAAGTCATTAATCGTTGTAGAACATTAGGAACTGGAATTAGGAGCGGGATCATGTGCCAAGTTCAGAAGGTCAATACAAAAATTAGTGTTCAACAGAAACCATGAATAGCCCCTTCTCTCATCTTCCTCTGTGAATATCTATAACAGGACATATGCTCAAGTGTACCTGAAAAAAAACCCAACCCTGCAGCAGCCATGATTCTTCAGTGCTCTGTATTCCCCAAGTCTCTGCCTTTCCTTGCTTTTTTGCAAAACTGCAAGGATACAGGAAAATCAATCCAAATCCTTATACAAGAACATATGGAAGCTGAATACACGTATTCAACTGTGGTTAGCCAAAAGAAGGTTTTTTTTCAAATGTTCAACAAGTGCCGCCTGCAGGGCAGTATCCTAGTGGCAGTGGAAAGAGTAGCAGATCACTCTTAAAAGTTGCTTGATACCTAAACTTACTCTCACTGGCTCCAAGCATGAAAGGTAAATAACAGTATAGTAAGTAACAGTGGCACACCACTGCTACCTTTGGGTTCTGAAAGGTGTCCTTGAGAGACTGAGATGTACTGACCAAAGAATCATTTAAGAGACAATCAGAGTTCAGCTCTATTCTATGTTCAAGCTCTAGATGATGTTTGTCTACTTGATACCTTTGCTCAACACCACAAATAATTCTGATCATGCAGCTCCCATCACTGGAAACTGTCAGCTGCTGAGAGTGGTCTTTGTGAAATGGGAGTAGAAAAGCCATGCTGAAGAAGGAAGGTGTGTAAAAAAACCATTCTTTGCCAGCATTTGGTTCCCTCTACTGCTTTTTGTTGTTCTGACAATTTCAGAGAACATTCACTATAAAACATAAATATATGTTTTCTATATATAATGTTTTATAACGTGTAATTTTCACTCCTAACACATTTTTCTTGCCTTTTTTTTTTTCCCCTATGTAGTGATTGAAAAATTGTAGAACAAATAGGAAATGCTTGCTTACTTCCTTTTTTTTTTCAGGAGTTCAGCCGTGATTCAGTGGTGGATTAGAATACAAAAAAGGGAAGATGATGTCTCTTGAGCCAGGGATAACAAGTTGTCACTGTATGTGGTTCAACAGCAATTGTGCTAGAAAGCAAACCCCAAGATTGTTATCAACACAGGAAAAGTTGCTTGAAAAGGGCAATGCAGTGATATTTCAAATAACATATCAGAACACTGTGTTTTAAGAAAAGAGTAAAACTGAAGTAATTTAATTATTCCTGTGCTACTATAAGAAAATGTAAGGATGTTGAATCATACAAAACACAAACTCTCATTTTATCAGATGTTAGGTAGAAACCTTATCCAGAGGAAAACCTTTCTGAGTAGCAGCTGGTGTCTAGACTGCCTCTTCCCCTCCAGATTTTCCTGTTGAAATGCTGCAACCTTATTGATATAATTACTCCTAAGCCTGATTTAATTCTGAGAAATGAAAAGGGAATGTTGGCAAGTTTAGCGTTGTACAGATGAGTATGGCCTAGAGGTCAGTAGGCCTGAAGCTAAGCATGCATTAGCATACTTTTTTTGTGAACTAAGGCTGACAAATCCACCAAAAATGGTTAATTTCCAACATTTGGATATTTTTACTGTGTCAATAAACCCAAAATAGAGTTTATAACTTAAATGCCTGATAGTTACCAGGCCTGAGGATGTTTTGCAACTTTCTATTTGCAAACAAGAAGAGAATATCGTTCTATTTGTGCAACATTTGTGGAATAGATGGTTTTGTACAGATTTAATGTGAAACTGCCTCTTGGTGCTCAGACAAGAACTTTGCTATTTGTTATTCATCATCTATCAGATGCATGGAGCAGTCAATTGATCATGTTAAAACACTCATTAAAAAGGATTGAATTCTTAATTCTGTGAAAATCCAATTTGAATAAGCAAATCTTTAACACAGATTTGAAGGGATATGCCTTGTTTTCATGTTTTGCATATTTCTGAAAGGCACTTCTACTCTGTGAATGTAAAGCTTCTTTCTTACCCTCCTCAGAATAAACATTGCTGCACCAGTGCAAAGACAACCAAGTAATCTGCAGGATATCAGGAGAAATTGCCCCTATTCTTCAGAGTGATCCAGCAGGGTATTTGCCCTTTGGGATTGAGTATCCAAATGGCTGAGGGCTGCCTGGAGGGTACTGAGTACTTCAATGCTCACTAAGGCATATAGGCCTTAGCCTCCATTATCTTAATGCTGTTAGATTTGAATGCATCTTTAAAGTGAGGGGAGAGACTATGTTTAAAGCATCTTTAAAGAAAACTTGGACCCTATGAGAAGATGGAGTATTTAGCACCCTTTAGAGTCAGCTTCCCAACCATTTTCTTTTTCTGATTGTCACTTCAGCCTGAAAACAAGTTTATGCAGTTCCATATGGGGACTATTTTATAGATTTAGAAATCTATAAAGAAAATTGCGGTAGGGCCAGGAGCTACAGAGTTCAGCAGAATCACAGCAGTGCTCCTGTATAACTCACGGCATGGTTCAGCAGGGGGTGCAGTCATATGCAATCCAATTTCTTTGGAAAGATGGTGGAAGATAGGTTTTATCACACACATACTGCTTTACTTCTCAAATGCAAATATGGATCTCCATAATTTATAGCTTAGGTTTCTTTTAAAATTTATTTTTTTATTTTCTGTCTCTCTCTGTACAATTGTGCAGATATGCTGAGTAATTGCAAGAGTGGAGCTTTTGTTTGGAAGAGGGATCCAGATTATGCTGTGGGGCTTCCAGTAACTCGACACACTGTGATCATTTCAGCAATTTCCATTTCCAGTGGAAATGGTCACATGGAGAACTGTGTTCTCCACATACCCAACCAATTTCCCAGAGTCAGAAACCATGCATAGGGGTTGTCTGTTTTCACTCACAGCAAGGATGGGCAAATCTGTTCAGACAGACCTGGAAGAAGCATTTATCAAAAAACCTCAGTCATCTCTGCATATAGCCAGTCGGAAAGTGGGGTTTCATCCTGTCCTTCTGCTAGAATTGCTCAGGGACACCTCATAAATCAGAGGGAAGACAAGAGTTGTGTGCCTTGGATGGATCCAGTGTGTTTTAGCCATAGGCTGGGACTAGAAAGATGAAGGAAATAGCACAAAGTGCTCTCAGAAAAAAATGATGATGCTCTCAGAAAATTAAGTCATTAGAAACAACATACAAAATCTGTTCCTGTGACTTTTTCCATGGGATTTCTTAGAACAAAACCTTTTGAAATCATGCATAATGGAGCAATTATATTGTAAATGAGTGGGAGGAATTTATCTTCTAACAAACGAAGAATTGTTTCCTTGGCTTTCTTAGTAGCCTAGAACAAATTATCTGGGGCTTCATTTTCTTTCAGTAGAGCCATACCTCTCCTACAGCCAAAATAATCTATCTTCCTGGCTATAAGTATCATGAAGAGGTTTAATGTGTACCTCTTCACTGATAAATAAATACACCTTCTCTGTAGGATCCCATACCCTCCTGATACGAGTCTTTTGTTTGAAAAAGAGAATGCGATTCATGGAACATACAACTCTCAGAAATAGCACTGTGGAGTAAAAGCTGACCTTGTAAACAGCAAGGACATTTGCAGCTTCCAGTAATAAGACAATGCATGACAGATGAAGGGACTACCTGGGAAAACAGCAGGATGGTGGAGGATAGTTCACATGCTGTCTCTGTGGAGCAGTTGTTGAGGTCAGCAACTGAGCAGAGTTCTGGGGAGGAGGGAGGTGTGGAGGAATTCAAAAGCATGTTGACACTCACTGTGCCTGAAGAGAAGCCATTTTCTATTTTCCTGTGGCTGGAGTCCAGCTGAAAATAAAACTGCTGATAAAAGGAAGCATTAAGTTACATTCCTAGACCATCCATCTGCTGGTGCAGCATTGTTCTTAAAAAAATAGACTAATTTCTGCTTTTTGCCATGACATAATTTTTGAGTTTTGATTATTTTGTTTTTCAAGGAATTACCTGTGGGAAAAACGCCTTCAACCTTCTGCCTTCAGCCACATTTACACTGACTATCGGATAACTATTTAGACTGCTATACTGCTAAAGATCATCTGATTCCCTTCTGCCCTTCACCCAGTGTGCCGCTGTTTTGGCTGCTGCTAGCATGTGGTATCCATAGACACAGACACAATGACCCCAGACATTGACGAGCTCTGGAGCTGAGGCAGCCAGCACAGAGACCCCTGGCTGACCCTTGGCTACAGCACACAGGTCAGTCCGATATGAAGAAGATACAAAGCCTTCCCTCACCTGCTTCCCTTATTCTTCCCTCCAGGACCATCATCAATACAGACCTGATACACTGTGATCTGAGCAGCAGGAAAGACAATTGTCTTCTACATTTTCCCCCTCTCAGGCACATTTTTTACCTTAGTAATTCAGCTGCATCATATACTGTCCTATTACTGATTTCAGCTGCTGCCGTGGAGAGGCAGGGAAACCCATTTCATTGATGTTGCAAGAGTACAGCTTCAGGATGCCTGGGAGGGCAGCCAGGGTGTTTCAGTGTGTCTAAGAAAACCTTGAAGGATTAAGCCTTGTGGTATCCCTGTGCATGATGGGGAGGTTGAAACTAAACGGTCTATAAGGTCACTTCCAACCCAAACTATTCTGTGATTCCGTGATTCTGTGATTCTATGATTCTGTGATTCTATGATTAGAGTGGGAAACAGGGCTCCTGTCGAGGGCCCTGTGCCCCTGTTCTTCACTGCCTTTGTGTCCCAGACCTCAAAGCACCAGGTGAATAAAACCCAACACATATCCCATGGAGCTGAGAGGTTTATACTTCTTTGGGACACATGGTGATTTGCAGTGCAGTGGAGACACATGAATTCATATCTTTCTAAAGAGTTTAAACTGGCTGTGATTGTGTGTCTCTTTTCAACTTACTACATTTTGAGAGGGGCTGATGGCTTTCCATGTCCGTGTCCCTGACAGGCAGGCAGACCCCCAATGGCATCTGAGCTGATCCAGGAGGAACACGCACAAGCTCAGCTGTCATTTGACTTCATATCCTATTACCATTTCCAGCATTATCTGCTTTCTGCCTTCCCCTCTTCCTCATGTATTAAAGAAGATAACTCAGCACTGCTAGAATAAATATAGCACACAACTTTCCTGTCAGGGTGCTTACTCCATTAGTCAAAGAAAAAAATGATCCTCATAGTTTTTCTCCTTGTAATTTTCCTGAAAGGCACTTTTTTATTTCTGCTGGAGGCCCTGGATGTGTAGTCAGCCATAGCATATATTGTCTAAACCACTATTTGAGCTCTCTGTAAATAACCCTTTCAGCAGCATTCCTTATTTTGGAAGAAGAAATGAATGATACCAGAAGGATTGAGAAATGAATTTTCAGACATTTTAAAAATAATTTTGCAGTTCTTGCATTGGCTTTTATTGCAGTGGGCTAGTCAGTGCTAGGTTAACAGTTGAACTTTATGATCTTAAAAGTATTTTCCAAAATAAACAATTTTATGATTCTATGAATGGCATATAGCCCTTCCACACAAGATTTAGCTCAGAGGAGAGTCACTTGATTTTAAACTGAGTCAGCCAAAAGTGAGTTTTGAAAGAAGCAGTGAGGTTTTGCAGTCAGGTAACAATCTCAGTTATTGGTAAATGTGTCTGTTTCTTGTCAGAACACATCTAGGCAAGCTGATGAAGGGGTGATTCTTGCCTGTGATTTCTAATGTCTCTGATTGCCATTCCTTGCATGTCAGGACACTGGCCACAGGGCCACCATGGGCTGCAATGGCCTCTGTACACTTGGACCCCATTCCTCCCATTTCTGCCCTCAGGGGAGCATGGATCAAAGGCCCTTCTTTAACCTGGAGGCTGCCTTTGCTGCTGAATGCTGCCATGGCTGTACATCACAAGGAAAACCTTCACAAGTGCAGTTTATTTTGAATATTTCAAATTTTAACAGAATTTAAATGGACACTGCATCTCAGTCATGTGATCTTTTTGTTCCTTTATTTAGAAAAAGTTAGCCTGAAATATTTATTTTGGTCTTTTGTTTTAAATTATTTGTATTCCAGTTTCCTTCCCCACCAGAAATACAGACACAGTCTAGTCTCTTTTCCCCAGAGGACTCTATGGATAACTGAAAAACTCACAACTTTTTATCATCAGAAGAAAAAAAGCAGTGCAAAGTGGAAAGTGAGAAAGAGGACATGGATTTATATCCAAGTTACTTAAAAGTCTTTCCCTTGTCTGTTTTTTAACTCTTAATTAATTTGAGCACCTGCTAGACACTCATGTCTTGAGAAAACTCCACAGACAAATTTCTTAGTCCCCTAGCAAGGCATTAAAAAATTGAAGAAGGCAGCAGATTATATCTCAGAAATAAGAAATGAACAGTAACCAGAAATCTTTAGAGAAAAAAAGAAAAATCAAGTTTCACACTTCTTTATGCAAAAACAAGATGAAAGCAAGCATGTGTCTTCATGTGTCTATCCAACACTGAGTGACATGAAGACATTGAAGACAAGAAGCTTGTTAAACAAACCTTAATATGTAATGGATCTTGATTTTAAGAAAATAATTATGATTAATATTGCTGATCAGGAAGAGTAAGTGCTTCCTCTGCAGAAGATACTGTAGTATATTCCAAGTGGCAATATCAACATTTAATCAGAATTTCCAAAGGATCACCCCACAGAAAAACACTAAGTAAGAAATAGGTTGCTGCAAAACTGAGTAGTATGACTTCTCTTGCCAGATGTGATAAAAGTGTAATTTATGATCAGCAGCCTGCATATCATAGCTTAATAGCTGCACTCTCTTTCAAATAGTAAGTAATAGGGTCACCTTTCTTTCTCCTGTACTGAAGGGGCTGTCTCTGTTTGGATGGCTGATTCCTGAGCCAAAACCAGGGAATTTTCTTGATGCTAATGGAAGAAGGCAGAAGATAGCATGTGAATCCAATTTTGAGGATAATGAGTCTGCTTTCCACTTTCCAGAGCTAGCAGGCTGTTTTCAGATAGAGCTGTAACAGCACATTTTCCTCATCCTCTGCCCTTTCCAGAGGTCGTTTGACCTGGTATACACTTGTCAAATGGTGCAGATTGCCAGAGAGCTGAGACATATCCAGGGTGTTGGAAAAGGTATCAGGTGGATTTTTCTCTCACAGCAGATAACGTTTCCAGGACTGTTTAGGACTCCAGGCAGGATAGCATGTGACTGTATGCAGAGTCAGAGCAGAAGGCTGGATCTGAAATGGCGATGACTGTAGGTGGTATCAGGCAACCAGTAGGAAGAAGATGCAGAAATACTTTCAAGCTCAAATATTTATTCCTTTTCTCACTCTCCATGAAGTTTTTATATCAGGAATTTAGAGGTCATTCTCTGACAAAACTAAGAGTCAGAGGTGTTTTCTACATAGACGGATGCAACCTGCATCCCAACAGCCTTTGCTTCTCTCTGTGGTTCCTTTAGTCAGGTTTAAAAGTCAGAATAAATGATCTGACGGTGGAGATAAAGCTGCTAGATGTATAATTTGGCCTCACATGAACACATGGCTTCTGAAGTAAACTGCTGCTAAGTTACAGACAGAATAGAAGAGAAAAAAAGCAAACTAAGGAAGATTAAATATAGCTTGAATCTTATTCCTGTCCCACAGCCAGTTTCAGGGAATGTTTATCATGTGCACTTTTGAGGTAAATTCTGCATTCATATTTAGCTTGTTGCCAGTTCATATTCTGTCACAACGTAGTCCCCCATGCAGAAATCATGTTCTATTTTTATGCAATTTATAGTATATATCTGAGATTAGTCTAGCAGACTGCCAGGTTTGCATGGATGAAAATACCGTACTAAGATAATTTATAAGAAAAGCTAGAAATTCACATAACAAGCTCCTGACACACAATTCACTCTGTGAATTACTTACCCTAAATATCCCAGCATGTGCTTGTGCTAAATTATCAGCTATACCTTTTATTCAGTTATAACTGAGGTGCTACAGTGTTTATCAGGGCCTGCTGGTGAAAGAAAATCTTGAGGCTTGAAAATATTTATAAACAGAGATGGTCAAAATAAGATTGTTGGAAAGCCCTGCATTAGGCAGGCAACTCCTCCTGAAATTCAGGGAGCACTGATATCTCCCTCCTGGAGTTCCAAGTTAGATACAAAAACTGACAGGATGTCAAAAACAAAGTACCAAACTCAGCAGAGTTTCATGAAGAGAGCTCTTGCTAACCAGGATATATCCTTGTGATCACCACTGCTGAAGACTGGATACACAAACCTTGGACTGGTTCTGTGCTCTTCCTTCAAGGGGAGAGGTGTCTGTCTTCATGGGTGATGTGGTCTGTGATCTAGGAGTAGTTCCTAGCCTTGCTAGCATTAGACTGAATGATGGAGG
>VYZT01052211.1:0-12492 GCA_013400735.1 Pomatostomus ruficeps
GCCGCTGAAGGCAGAGCAAACACAAACCAGGGGCCTAAAGGGAGAAAGGATGAAGAAGCTGAGCTCCCAGTGAGGTGCAGAGGAGCACAAACGGGGAACATGGGACCTGGAAGCAGCACAGGATGAAAAAGCTGAGCCCCAAGTGACGTGCAGAGAAGCACAAACACTCCTGGAGCTGCTCAAGGGACAGGAAACTGGGAACACGGGGCCTGGAAGGAGCACGGGATGAAAAAGCTGAGCCCCAAGTGAGGTGCAGAGGAGCACAAACACTCCTGGAGCCACTGAAGGCAGAGCAAATGGGGAACACAGGGCCTGGAAGGAGCAGAGGTGAGAAAGCTGAGCCCCAAGTGAGATGCAGAGGAGCACAAATGGGGGACATGGGGCCTGAAAGGAGCAGGGATGAAAAAGCTGAGTCCCAAGAGAAGTGCAGAGGAGCACGAACATCCCTGGAGCACTGAAGGCAGAGCAAACAGGCACCAGGGGCCTGAAGGGAGCAGGGATTAAAAAGCTGAGCCCCAAATGACGTGCAGAGAAGCACGAACATCCCTGGAGCCGCTGAAGGCAGAGCAAACGGGGAACACAGGGCCTGGAAGGAGCAGAGGTGAGAAAGCTGAGCCCCCAGTGACGTGCAGAGGAGCACAAACACTCCTGGAGCTGCTCAAGGGACGGGAAACTGGGAACACAGGGCCTGGAAGGAGCACGGGATGAAAAAGCTGAGCCCCAAGAGAAGTGCAGAGGAGCACAAACACCCCTGGAGCCGCTGAAGGCAGAGCAAACACGAACCAGGGGCCTTTCACACCTTTACGGGGCAATAAAGGGAAGTTTCAGAGGGCAGAGCACGGAGCAGTAGCTGCTTCCCAGCCTGACAAAGGGCTGGGATTGCTCCCTGAGCAGCCGATGCATTTTTATGACTTTAGCTCACTTCCTCCGAGCTGATAACATCTCAGGAAGGAGCCCGACGCGCTCCCGGGAGGCTGCAGAGCCTGGCAAGGCACCAAGGGAGGTTTGTCTGGGTCAGCAGCACTGTGAAAACGTCATTTAAAAACTCGGACATCCGCGATTGTGCCTTTTGCAATCCCACTTCTTCCACAAATCGTTTTAGCAGGATCTGTCCTGGTCAGAGAGCACAAAGGCTCCTGGGCTGACCTCACACACTGCTCCAAATCCACGGCAGTTTGAGTTTTTTTACTGCTTGGTTTGGGGTAAAGCTTTGGGCAAAAAGGTTTGGTTTAGGGCTAAAGCTTTAGGCAAAATAAACTCCAATTCGTGTACTTTGTGAGACTTTGGACTCTGCAGCACAGCTGGCAACACCAACATTCCTGAAATCTGAACATTCCTGTCCGCTGACCTTCCAGACAGATCCCCCACTTTCATCTGCCTGAAAAACATCCCAAAAAACCTGAGAGAGGTTTGTACCCACCCCAAGCTGAGCTTTCAGCTCAAATCCTATCCAGCCAAGCAGCAGCAAACACTAAAAATCAAATATTCAGCCCAACATGCAGAACAGACTCGTGGTTTTGACCCTTTTTTGTTGCACTTTTCCACTTTTGCAACAACACAGGGCAGCAAAACTACTCTGCATTTTCCACGTCCTCCCACTTTTTAATCCCTCCCGCTCGAGGGAGGAGCAGAAATCTGCTAATTTCATATGAACCTCCCCAAACCCTCCCAGCGGTGTTCCCGGGACACTCACAGCTGGTTGAACATCCTCTTCATCTCGTCGGTGATGTTGAGGGAGCAGCTGACCTCGTCGTCCGAGAAGCGCCCGTTGTCCGCGTCCTGCTCCGACAGCTCCTCGTCCGACGTCAGCTTCCGCTCCTTCTTCTTGGAAGCCACCTGGGGTGGGGAGAGCGGCGTGAGCTCAGGGGTGGCTGAGGGGGCAGTGGGGAATTGGGGTGGGGAAGTAGAGCTGGGTCTGAGCGGGGGAACCGTCCAGCAGCTCCCGGGAAATCCCGGGATTCCCTCCCGGCCTGCAAGGAGCGGTGCACACGGAGCACGGGGAAGCAGCTGGGGAGAGCAAAGCAAGCTGCAGGTGCCAGCGCTCTGGGGACCTTCCCCTGCTCCCTGAGCCCACCCGGGCGCTCTGGGGACCTTCCCCTGCTCCCTGAGCCCACCCGGGAGCTCTGGGGACCTTCCCCTGCTCCCTGAGCCACCCGGGAGCTCTGGGGACCTTCTGGGGACCTTCCCCTGCTCCCTGAGCCACCCGGGAGCTCTGGGGACCTTCTGGGGATGTTCCCCTGCTCCCTGAGCCTGATCTGGGAGCTCTGGGGACCTTCCCCTGCTCCCTGAGCCCACCCAGGAGCTCTGGGGACCTTCCCCTGCTCCCTCAGCCCACCCGGGAGCTCTGGGGACCTTCTGGGGACCTTCCCCTGCTCCCTGAGCCACCCGGGAGCTCTGGGGACCTTCTGGGGACCTTCCACTGCTCCCTGAGCCCACCCGGGCGCTCTGGGGACCTTCCACTGCTCCCTGAGCCCACCCGGGAGCTCTGGGGACCTTCCCCTGCTCCCTGAGCCTGGCCTGGGAGCTCTGGGGATGTTCCCCTGCTCCCTGAGCCTGATCTGGGGGCTCTGGGGAAGGTCCCCTGCTTGCTGCACCTGGCCTGAGAGCTCTGGGACCTTCCCCTGCTCCCCGAGCCCACCCGGGAGCTGCCAGAGGCCATGCAGAGGCTGGAAGGAGCCGGGCAGAAGCGGAAGCGGGCAGCAGAGCCCAGGGACAGAACTCTCCCTCTCCTGCCACCAGCACGGGTGTGGCCTCCAGCAGGGAACCCCAGGAAGGAACAGACAGGAAACCTCTCCAGAGAGCCTTTACTGCAGGACAGCCCCACCCCGGCAGCAGCAGCAGATGGAGAATCCTCGGGCGGACACAGGAAGGGTTGGCTGAGCCACGGGAAAGCCTGGGCAGCCTCCAAGGAACGGAGTCCAGGGAGCTCAGGGACACCCCTGCGAGGGGCACGGGGGGCTGGGAACACACAGGATTATCCCAGAGGATCCCAGAGGATCTAGAGGGCTGGGAACGCACAGGATGCTCCCAGATCCCAAAGCATCCCACAGGGCTGGGAACGCACAGGATGCTCCCAGATCCCAGAGAGCTGGGAACACTCGATGTTCCCAGATCCCAGAGGATCCCGAGAGATGGGAACACTCGATGTTCCCAGATCCCAGAGGATCCCGAGAGATGGGAACACTCGATGCTCCCAGATCCCACAGGATCCCGAGGGCTGGGAACACAGGATGCTCCCAGATCCCAGAGGATCCCGAGGGCTGGGAACACTCAGTGCTCCCAATCCCATAGGATCCTGAGGGCTAGGAACACTCGATGCTCCCAGATCCCAGAGGATCCCAGAGGACTGGGATCACACAGGATGCTCCAGATCACACAGGATCCCGAGAGCTGGGAACACAGGATGCTCCCAATCCCATAGGATCCCGAGGGCTGGGAACACAGGATGCTCCCAGAGCCGCACACACACTCGCACACACATCCGCTCCCAACCTTTCCCTCTGCCTGGCACACAAACCATCCCTGCTGGCCTGGCTCTCNAGATCCCACAGGATCCCAGAGAGCTGGGAACACTCGATGCTCCCAGATCCCACAGGATCCCGAGGGCTGGGAACACAGGATGCTCCCAATCCCATAGGATCCCGAGGGCTGGGAACACAGGATGCTCCCAGATCCCAGAGGATCCCGAGGGCTGGGAACACAGGATGCTCCCAATCCCATAGGATCCCGAGGGCTGGGAACACAGGATGCTCCCAAACCCACAGGATCCCGAGGGCTGGGAACACAGGATGCTCCCAGAGCCGCACACACACTCGCACACACATCCGCTCCCAACCTTTCCCTCTGCCTGGCACACAAACCATCCCTGCTGGCCTGGCTCTCCAAGGTGTCGTTCTCCTGCTCCCTGTGGCCCCTGACCCAGCGCTCTGAGCAGGACTCAGCAATTCCCCTCAGAGACGAGAAGGAAGCACTGGCACCACGCAGGGGCTCAAACTGCCAGAGAAATGACTCTGCTCTGAGGAGGAGGAGGAGGTTTGAGTCTTTTGGGGAACCCATCAGAGGTTTAGAGACCACAAGGATCCCTCACAGCGCATTGGGACAGCATTGACCCCCTGTGAGCTCTCACCACGCAGAGAAAAGGTCAGAATGGCTGAAAGCTGAACAAGGCACACCTGGATGGAAGCAGAAGGAAGGTGGGAGGGTCACCCAGGGCTGAAGCTGCAGCTGTGACAATGCCAGCCGCTCTGGGAGTGACAGGGCTGCCCCAGGCAGAGCTGCCACTGCTCCCTCCTGGAGAAAATCAGAGCACTTTCCTCCTAGATCCAAGGAGAGCAGCTGGAGCTGGTGTCTCACACAGCAGCCAGAGCTCACCAGCACAGAAATGTTATTTCTGGCCAGTAAGAACGTTCAGATGACAGCTCCATGAGCTCAAAACCTCTCACTGGCGAAGGGAACAAACGGGAGGGAGGAATTATATAATCCTAGACTAATCCTAGACCCTGTAACACTTTTTTTCCCTGCATTCAGTGCAGACTAACACCAGACTCACAGCACGGCCTGAACATCATCCTGGGATTTGGTTTTTTTCCAAACTCTCTGCACTTTGTGCTCTTGGTGCTGAGCTCCACTGACAGACAGCGGGGGAAACACGGCTACAGAGAGAGAGTTCAAGAAAAGGCAAAACGACCTGGACCACCTGCTCCCTCCTGGAATTTCCCTACGGAAAATTCAGGGCCTAATCACCTGGAAAATCTTGGAAACGTCTTCCGAGTTGCGCTGCTGCGCGACATCGCACAGCTTGGCCGTGATATCGATTCGGCGGCAGATGTCCATGTCCACCTTCATGGCCTTTTCTTGGATCTTTGTGTCCAGGTCTGTCATGGGCTGCAGGAAGGACAGCAGGGATTATCTTCCATTATTAGACAGTTCAGGCAAGAGGAGATACCCCACAGTATCTCTGGAACCCCAGGCCACACTGAGGCCTCATCGTTTTTGTCTCTTTGTACCCTTTTTATACATTTTATACCCTTTCCTTTTACCCCTCACCCTAACACCCTGTACCCTTAGCACTGCGTGTTTATAATTTTGTAGTCTGATATTAATTTAAGAGTTCTCTGAGAAGAAAAGACAAAAAACATCCCGACTGTCTGCAAACCAGAGGCTCCAGCCTCGGAGGGAGCCTCCTCTCTGGAACAGGTTTTTTAAACTCAGCTGTAGCCTCATTTGAAGAAGAGATAACGAGACCATTACCTCATTTGTTAAGTTACTCATTGAGAGATTTTAAGTGAATACGCTGATTTATGAAGTCCATAAAAGCACATACGTATTGTACAGAGGGGACAGACTCGAAGCCACACACAGAACCCCTCAGCGTGTTTTCACCTTTAATCCCATCAAACCCAAAGCAAGATCCCTTTTCCCTATCCTGCTGTGTCTATCTCGGATTTTTACCAGCGCTTAAGGCATCGACACCACTGCTCAGCAACAGCTCGCCCTGTTCTCCGGGACGGTGGGGTCCCCGCAGCTCACCCCTGGGTCTGACCAAAATTCAGCTCAGGGGATTTGCCACCAAAAAAAACCCCTGCACCACCCTAAAACACCTGCTGGGTGTGGCAAGGGGAACCTCGATGGGTCAGGACGCAGTGGGACAATGGGATGTCCCCCGAAGCTGTGGCTGCCCCATCCCTGGCAGTGTTGATGCCTCAAGATTCAGCTTTTGTATTTCCCAGCCCCTGCCCTGCTTTAGTGTGGAACTCTCCCACTCCCCACGGGCTGGGAGCTCCTGTTCTCCCATCCTGCTCAGACACAACAAATCCTCTCCAGGCTGCACTCAAGGACACCTCGTTGGCCCAGGCCCCCAAAGATGGAAACGGAGCCTCTAAAAGGGGGGACAGACTTGGGCTCAATTCCATCATCCCCTGCAATTGGAATTGGAGGATGAACCCTGATCTGGGAATGGATCCAAACTGATCCAAGTGGAGCAAACTCGTGTCCCGGGGTCCATCTTGGGTGTGGCCTCTCCCGGAGAGGCTCTGCCTGCCCGAGGTGTCCCTATTGAAGGCCCTGCAATAAATCCCCAGTTTATTCTCTCAATCCTGTCTGGCCTCTGCTCTGGACAGCCTGGGATAAGGCGTCAGTGTCCAAGGCCAGGCTGGACGGGGCTCGGAGCACCCTGGGACACTGGAATTGTCCCTGCTCTGGCAGGGGGTGGCACTGGACTGTCCTGAAGGTCCCTTGCGTCCCAAACCATTCTGGGATCCTACAAATGACACTTTAAAAATGGAGAAACCCCCAGTGCGGGGTGTGCAGAGCGGAATGAAATCCAACACCCGGGGAGGATGCAGCACTTCCCCTCTCTCAGACACCAACCTGAGGTTGTTGTTAAAACAGAGTCCAGAGCACAGCAACTGCTCACGGAGCCTGGAACCAGCAAATCCTGCCTGGATCCGAGGAGATCCATGAAAACCTTGGCCCAGGGAACACCCCTCCCCAGCACTGACCTGGCCTCCAGCCCAGCAAAAATCCTGCAGGAGAAATCCTGCGTGGAAAACGCTGCCCTGTAGTAGCTCTGATTGCTGAGATCCTCCCACTCAGACACCGCAGCTGGCTCCTCGTGAAGGGAAAACACTAAAATCCCCCAGAGCACATTCTCCATCCTGGCTGAGACTGGCTCTGCTGGACAGTCCCGCTCCTGAGCTCCCAGCTGGGACAGGAAAGTGGGAAAACCCTTTGCAGACTGTTCTTAAACACCAAATCCCCTTCCAGAGAGGAAAGGTCTGGGCTTTTGGTTGGTTTGCTTTGCTTTTTCAAACCACCTTTTTTTTTTTGTTTTAAATTATTACAGAGTCTTCTCCAGCCCCTGTGAACCACCTTTAGAGATTGAGATTTTTGTTTAAAATTCTTACACAGAATCTACTCTGGCCCCTGTGAACCACCTCTAGAGATTAAGCTTTTTGTTTAAATTCTTACACAGAATCTCCTCTGGCCCCTGTGAACCACCTTTAGAGACGGAGCTTTTTGTTTGAAATTATTACACAGAATTTTCTCCAGCCCCTGAGAACCACTTTTAGAAACTGAGCTTTTTATTTTAATTTATTACACAGTATTTTCCAGCCCCCATGAACAACCTTTAGTTTTAGCTTTTTGTTTTAAATTATTACACAGAGTCTCCTCTGGCCCCTATGAACCACTTTAGAGTCTGAGCTTTTTATTTTAATTTATTACACAGAGTCTCCTCCAGCCCCTATGAACCTCCTTTAGTTTGAGTTTTTTATTTTAAATTATTACACAGAATCTCCTCCAGCCCCTGTGAACCACCTTTAGAGTTTCAGCTTTTTTGTTTTAAATTATTGCACGGAATCTCCTCCAGCCCCTGTGAACCATCTTTAGAGTTTCAGCGTTTTTGTTTTAAATTATTAAACAGAATCTCCTCCAGCCCCTTGTGAACCATCTTTAGAGTTTGAGCTTTTTATTTTAATTTATTAAACAGAGTCTCCTCCAGCCCTTATGAACCACTTTAGAGTCTGAGCTTTTTATTTTAATTTATTTCACAGAGCATTTTCCAGCCCCTGTGAATCTCCTTTAGAGATTTCTGTTTTTCAGACACACTGAGGAAAATAAACCTCTCAACACGGACAGCTCAGCACAATCTCATCCCCTGAACCGGTGATCCTTATCTGCAGCAAGGAAAGAGCCACGTGCCAACATTTTGCACTTCTCTCCTCTAAATATTTACCCAGAGAGGTTCAACCCGAGCTTTCCCGGGTTCCCTGATCCCCGGGAGTTTGCAGAGCGCTCTCCCTGAGCCCAGGAGGATGTTTGCCTTCTCCTCCTCCTCCCTCTCTGCACACACGGAGCAGCGTCAGTGAAATGGAGCCAGGCAGCTCCTCCTCCCAGTCCCTGACCAGGCACGGCCACCCTCCATCAGCCACCAGAAGGAGACACAGCTAATTGCCAAATCTCCCACGAGCGGATCCGGCGGCCCTGGGAGGATGGATCTGACAGCCGGGAGCGGGTTCTGCAGGTTTGTGTGAAGTCAGGAGAAAAGGCTGCTTGTTGTGTGCAAAAATCACAGAATCAATCAGCGCAACCGCGTTCGTTCCTCACACCGGCGGCTTCAGCGCTGCCTCAGAATTACTGAGAAAGGCACCTCAGTGTTCACCTGGCTTATCTTTCCAGATACCTGCACGAGCACCTGCTCTCACTGCTCAAATAAAAGAATATTATCCGGTCACAGCCTAAAAGATCCTCTGGCATTGGAGAGAACTCAGTATCTAAGGACACATGAGGCAATTCCTGAGAAAACAAGTTTTTCTCTTTCCTTTTTTTTTTTTTTTTTAAGCCATGAGGTTGAACCAGCCCTGGAAGCAAAGCCAATACCTGAACCAGGAGTACTGGAATCATCTTTTTTAAGGGTGATGGGAAATGTTTGTTCCTTCCCTGTGAGGGTGGGGAGGCCCTGGCACGGGGTGCCCAGAGAAGCTGTGGCTGCCCCTGGATCCCTGGCAGTGCCCAAGGCCAGGCTGGACGGGGCTGGGAGCAGTCCCTGGATCCCTGAAATTGTCCCAGGCCGGGCTGGATGGGGCCTGGAGCAGCCTGGGATGGTGGGAGGTGTCCCAGCCATGGCAGGGGTGGCACTGGATGATCTTTAAGCTCCTTCCAACCCGAACCATCCCATAACTCCATACAATGCGCTCCTTTAGGAACGTGATTTCCTCGCACAGCTGGAGGCAAAACCCCCGTGCCAGCAGGTGCCCAGTGGTGAATTCCTGCACCCCAGCCCAGGAATTCTCCAACCCCTTTTTCCTGGGACTTCTCCAACCCCTTTTTCCTGAGAGTTTTCCAACCCCTTTTCCCAGCTGCGGGGAGGGAGGCAGGGCAGAGTCCTGGTGAGGGGTGAAGCGGCAGTGAATGCATCTCCACACAGAAGCGGGCGAGGGGGAGCTCTCCGATGCATTCCATCGCTAATTAATGACACAGCAGCACTCGCTAATGACACAGCAGCACTGGCTAATCACCACCCGGCCGCGGGTGAAGCCGTGTGCGGGACACGCACCCGCAGAGGGTCCCCTGTACTTACATCGCTCATCAGCCCCTTAAACACCACCAGCTCCGCCTTCAGCCTCTCGATCTTCTCGTTCAGCTCCTCCTGCAGAGCTTCTGCTTCCTGCGCCTCCTGCAAGGCAGAACCAGCCAGGGGTGAGCGGGGAGAGCCCAGCACTGCTCCTCGCCCACCAGGGAAAAAAGGGTTTAGAATGAAAATTAATTCTTTAGTGAAGTTGAATTGTTATCCTCTGTGGTAACTTCCACTCCCTCCTCCCACTCTGTCACAAACTTTGTCACAAACTTCATCATTTCCTGCTCCAGCTTCCCGACATCAACACTGTCCTCCCTACAGCAGCACAGCTGCTCGAGCTTTTAATTTTAATTAAAAATCTAGAAGGCAGATTTTTAATTAGAAGACAAATAAAGTGATGACCAACATGAGGAAAGGGCAGAAAACTCCTGCACCTTTCACCTCGAACCTCACCTCTCGCAAGGTTTCCACCATGGATTCCAGGCTCATCCTTCTCGTCAGCTCCTCCTCCCATCTGAAAGACAAGATGTGCAAAGTGTTAATTATGGAGAAAAGCCGTTTTTCCCCTCAAAATCACAAGTGTTCTGTGGGAGGATGGCAGCTCCTGGAGATGCAGAGCAGATGGTCTCCCTCAAAGCAGGAACACGGAGTCTGCAAGGGAGGAAAAGCTCCCTGATCCGCACTTTCTTTGGGATCAGCGCTCCTTCTGCCCTCACACCCAAAGGAATCGTGGAAGCACTAAGGTTTGGGCTGGGAGAGCTCAAAGCTGATCCCATTCCAGCCCCAAAACTGATCCCGTTCCTGCCCCAAACTGATCCCATTCCAGCCCCAAACTGATCCCACTCCAGCCCCAAACCGATCCCGTTCCTGCCCCAAAGCTGATCCCATTCCTGCCCCAAAACTGATCCCATTCCAGCCCCAAACTGATCCTGTTCCTGCCCCAAACTGATCCCATTCCAGCCCCAAAGCCAATCCCGTTCCAGCCCCAAACTGATCCCATTCCAGCCCCAAACACCTTCCACCATCCCAGGCTGCTCCAAGCCCCACCCAGCCTGGCCTTGGACACTTCCAGGGATCCAGAGGCAGCCCCAGCCCCTCTGGGCACCCTGAGCCAGACCCTCCCCAACCTCACAAGGAAGAAGTCCTTCTTCATTTCTACCCTGAATTTTCCCTCTTTCAGTTCGTTTGATATTTGGCTGCAAACCAGGTGGGAAGTTTTCGGTTTGAAAAGGTCACGTCAATCCAAAACCTCACAATTTCCCCGTTCAGCCCAAGCAATCCATTTGTTTCTGTGCCTTCTGCACCCAAACCCTCAATAATCCCCTCGCCCCAGCCACTCCCCAGCTCTCCCAAGGCCAGGAGAGCGCTCGGAGAAGTCCCCAGTGCGGGGTGCACACGCTCAGAGCCGAGGGGGGCAGGACAGGAGACAGAGCTGGGAGCTGTTTAATTAAACCTCACCCCGTGCTCGAGGTCGTTAGCGGGGCTCTGAGCAGCCTGCTCTGCTCTCGGGGTTGGAATGAGAGGATTTTATGATCCCTCCCAACCCAAACCGTTCCAAGGCTCTAAAATTATTTGATTAAGAGTTAAAAAAAGAAAATCTTGTTTTTAAGCACTGAAACTCTTTACAGAAAACCCAGAATCTGACGGTATTAGCTGGAAATATTCTGGAGAAATGAAGATACAAATCCATACCCATGGACGTGGTTTGAGTTTGGGGGGAAGGGGAGTGCCAAGCGTGTGCCCCTCCTTGAACAGGCGCCAGCGCCGCCCCAGAGCTGTCCTGTCTATGGGGACAACAGGAATTGCACCCCAGAAAAGAAACTTTGGACACCACAGATCAAAGAGAGCCCTGTGAACAGACTCCCCGAGCGCCAGCACGACCGTTTCTGTCACCACAGAGTTCAGCTGGAACCGTGAGGCCAGAAATGCATGGAATCAAAGAAAATCATGGTTAAATCCACCAAAATGCACAGATCCATCCAGCTTTCCCAGGCACGGAGCTCGCTGGCATGGCCGGAGCGCAGGACGACCCCGTAGAGGTTGATTTGATGCACACAGAGGCCCTGGACACACGGAGGGCAGAGCCAATCCCACCTGGAACGGTGGCCATGGGGATGGATGTTGGGGCAGGAGCTGCTGCACTGGATTGGAGCACAAGATACCCCCATGGGGGCTGATTTGATGCACACAGAGGCCCTGGACACACGGAGGGCAGAGCCAATCCCACCTGGAACGGCAGCCAGGGGGATGTTGGGCACAGAGCACGCTGGCGTGGCTGGAGCGCAGGATGACCCCGTAGAGGTTGATTTGATGCACACAGAGGCCCTGGACACACGGAGGGCAGAGCCAATCCCACCTGGAACGGCAGCCAGGGGATGGATGTTGGGGCAGGAGCTGCTGCACTTGGCCAGAGCACAGGATGATCCCGCGGGAGCTGATTTGATGGATGCAGAGCCCCGGGACACAGGAAGAACCAATCCCATCTGGAACGGCGGCCAGGGGATGGATGTTGGGGCAGGAGCTGCTGCACTTGGCTGGAGCGCAGGATGATCCCGTGGGGGCTGATTTGATGCACGCAGAGCCCCTGGACAAGCCCTGCCTTCACCAATAGTTAACTATTCCCTCTTTTCATGCCAGAGGCACAAAGAAACGGAACCCCTGGAGTCCCTGCAGGTCGGTGTGAGCAGCAGGGGATGCGTAACGCCGGCAGCTCCCTGGCTGACCCGCTGGGGAGGAGGGAGCGCTGATCCTTCCTGGTTTTTGGCAGAGTCAGGGAAATACAGAGATGACGTTCTCCAAAAACGCATCCCTCCCTCTGCAGAGCGCACGGGGAGGATGCAAGAACCCAGCTGGAGGCAGCCAGGAGCGCTCCTTCCAAGAGTTAAAACCTTGACGAGCAGCAGATCAATTTTTGCAGAGCCTGCTCGGCTCCCCTGCGCCGCTGGCAGCGGGAGCAGCAGGATGATTGTCCTGTAACGGGAGAACAGCTCACAGATTGCCCAATATAATTGCCTGCTTTAATTAATTTCACCTTCTCGCCTCCGATATTGGAATGTGAAAGGCAAAGTTGCTATTTTTGCGGCAATGCACATGTAATTAGCACAAAACCCACCCAGGGCAGGGCAATCCGAGCCCAAACGTTTGGTGACAAATGCAAATTCCAGCCTAAATATTTTCCCCTGCTTGGCAGCGAATCGATGCTGGTGAAAAGATGCACAACAAGTCCATCCTGCACAGATCCACCCCTCACGCTGGGTATTCCTGCCCCGCAGCAGCCAGGAGCGGCGGATGCAGCGGGAATGTCACCGTGGCACCGCCGTCATCGCAGCTGCAACCTCTGGCTCCTGGGACAGCCGAGAGCAGCAGCTCCCTGCCCCAACATCCCCCTGGCTGCCCTTCAGGTGGGATTGGAAAGG